>KB671876.1:168282-202595 GCA_000349105.1 Anopheles epiroticus
GACCGTTTTAGCGAGAATATCGGTCGTGATTCGTGTTGTCGAAGGAGGGTAACACCACATGATGTCTCTTATGGTATTAGTAGATATCCATATTCTATTATCACTAAATTTGAAAAAAACTTCGAATGACGTTGAACTTTATCCTGGTATACAGACGGGGAAAGAGCCGCTATCTGACTTGCAAAGAGCCGCATGCGGCTCGTGAGCCGTACTTTGCCGATCGCTGGTTTAGGCAATAACGTTAAATGATAAAAAATTGCAATTGTTGATAATTGTAAAAAAGTGTTAAAGAAAATTATTTAAATGTTTGAGAATTAAATTCCATAGTACCAATACTAATTCATTCACAAACTTAATTTAATAAATACTTCAAAACACAAAGTTTAAAAAGGAACCCCTCTTAGTCTGGTTTCCCGGTATTGTTTTGAACATGTTCGGGTATAAATATCTAACAACACATTGCTTTCATAATAAACATTGATTAGATGAAAGCTTATGTATTATGTATGTTGCTAAAAGTATTCATAAATTGGATAAAATATAGAGTTTAAAGTGTTCTTTTTTCTCCTTAGAAAATAATCCCCTAAGTCAGGCTAGCAGTTGAACTGGTTCAGTACATATAACCGCTATTTGTTTTGATTTTGTTTTTGCATTTAAAATAGCTCTGCTCGCGTCGTGTGTATGTATTACAAACGAGAAGATTTTCCATTATTTTTCGTAAGCAATAAATTTGCACTTTTTCGTCGTTATTGCTTTACAAAAAACCCACAAATACAATGAGCTCTTGGAGTGTATGCAATGTGAATTGCGTTCCACTGCGTCTGACCATGAGCATCGTAAAGGGAAACCGTTTCACATTGCAACGATGCGCGTAAGAAACGCAATTTGGTTTACAAAAGGATAGAAAAAAAAATAAAAACCATCTAACCGTTTGGCACACTCAATACGGCAATGGTAGTGCAGGAATGTTTATTACAGACTCGAGACGATGAAAGAGAAAAAGATGCACCTCGTCATCGATATGATGGTTGTGTTCGACCACGCAAGGCAAAGCGCACCGTGTGATGAAACGCTTAGAAAGGCTATGGTTTGCAATAAGAAAGTGTTGCTTAGCGAAGTTGCACACTGCCGTTGGGAATGCATCAGAGAGTGTGAGGTACATTCCATCGTTTAATCACTTCTCGCCGCTTCGGATCGTGGTGGCTGTTTAGTGTGGTTTTAGGGACACGCTCAACCTGGCAGGGTTATTGGCGTAATAAGTGTTTGCTTGTGGATTTTATAAAAAAGAGCCAAGTATAATTAAACTAATTGGTGGTTGGATGAGATAATGATAACCGAGATGACTTATGGAGAGTAGTGATGGGAAATGGAAGAGCAATTCGGAACGAAACGGAACTATGTGGTTTTGGAAAAGGAACGGAACGGAACGGGTAGGTAAATTAAACCTGGCATGAGGAAAGCGTTTTGTCCGACGGTAGTAAATTAGACAAAAATATAAATATAACGAGGGGAGGGGGGGGGGGGTGAATGTTACAAAGCCTAGAAACTGCTCCGCAAAAATATCATCCTGGGGAGGGGAGGGGGAGTTGTATCAAAGCTTCCGATCATTTCACAACAATCTCTTCAACCACTACAATTTCCGGAAAGGGGAGGGGGGGGTTGTATGGTATGTGGTAGCCAACTTCGGTGTGCTTTGCCAACCGAACCTCCCGTTCCGACCGAACCTAGCGGTCATACCGAATCTGAGATTCAAGCTGAACCTGCCAGATTCAAAATGTTGCACCTATTTCTGAACGTTCCGTTTGAGGAACGGAACGAACCTACTGGGTTCATTCCGGACCGCGCATCACTTATGGAGTCTCAGGACATATGCATTCAGTTCTGATTTTCCGATATCATCACTTTGGACATAGGCATTAAGTACCCCTGAAAGACACACATAACCCCATCTCCTTTTACTTCAAATAAAGCTCGGTAGGTATAGTCATACATCGTTTGTGGTGTCCAGAAGACACCATAAACCTATTTAAAGCAACCGTTTGCTACATGTTTCACAATATTCTCCTGTGCGAAGCAGAGTCAAGAACACGTAACGTAATGGAAAAGCTTTGCAAAAGCATGAGAAGCATAATGAAAACGATAGAAAAGGAAAACACGAAACATACATACACTATTAACTTCAAAATCAAACCAAACTATTTAAAATAAACTCGAACTACCAGTACCATAACGATATAAAAAAAATCAAAGTAAACAAACACAAAATTTAATATGATTGTCAGAAATCAACTATGTAAAAAACTAATGAAACAATAAAGAATTGCTTATCAAACAAAATGATCAAAACATGAAAAATATGAGAAAGAAAAACAAAAGAATAAAAAATATGAAAATGCAAACAAAGCGACAAAATAATTCAAAATTAGAATACATTTCAATATAATTAAACGTGTTAACATATGTTTGCTATAGCTATTACATTAATAAGTAGCTTAGTGCACAATTCGAGAGGTAAATAAATGAGCCATCCACAAAATATAATATTTACAAGTATTTGAATAACTTTTAAAGAGTTTCAAAAGTTGAATTAAAATTTGTAAAACAAAATAAAGTGAAGAAAGGAAAAGCAAACAAAACATAAATAAAAAATTACAAACCATTGAAAATAACAACACTGCAAATATGTCAAAAAGATAAAACAAGCATGAGTACTAAAAAGCGCCTGCGACAGACAAACACAAGCGAAGGAAATCAAAAGCGAAAGCTTAACATAAAAAAATAAAAACATAAAAACAGGAACAAAGCCCGTAAGGCGAAAAGAATGTCTTTTAATACACACACATACACACCCACTGATGCTCCCATATTAAAAGGACTCTTGAGCTGTTCATTTGATTCAGTTCCCAAGCAGTGGTGGCCCGGAACCGTGTGCGGATAGGGCGAAAGCTAATAATGAAAAAGCAAGAGACATAGCAACCGCACCAAAACCAACGATGATAAATGATCGTCGTAACGGTGAGGTAATAAATCGAAATGCGGTGGCCCTGATGAAGGAGGCAGGATGGCAAGACGGGGCAGGACGGGCCCCCAAGAACGGCTGAGCCGTGCATTATAATTATGAATAATGATTAAATTTTTCTTCCGATCTGTGGCGACTGATAAGACTGACTCCTGCGTTCGATTATTCGCAGCCATCCCTCGATGGAACGAGTAAATCGAGGTGAGTCAGTGGCGGCTAATAAGTGGGGCGACGAAAAAAGCTGAGATCCTTAAAAAAAATGAGCCTCAGATTAGCGATTCCAGCTGGCCGGATTGGCTGGCAGCAGTAGTATGGGGTTCTATTCGCTGCAAAAAAAAAACCGTGACATAAAGATAAAAAAGTCATAATCACATATCCATCCGGGATCCGATTCGAAACGATTAAAGCGAAGTAGAAAAAAAAGTGTATAGAAAGAGTCGTTAAATAAGCGACGAGCCTCCTTCTGGATAGCTTCCAATCGGCCCGCCCGGGTTTTGAATTGCAAATCGATTAAGCGCTTCATGGCTGTTGGCGGGTAATGTGGAATGATTAGCTTCACGGGTTTTTTTTTGGGCACGGCGGCGCTTGGGCGCGCCCGATCCGCCGAGGCCGCTTATTAACTCATCACCATCACCGGGCGCGCTGCCCTCACGAAGATGCTACTCCAGGCTCAGCATTTCTAACCTCTTCGCTGGCCGGTCGCTGGCCCAATCCAATAGGGAGCGCGCTGATTAGATGCAGATTATAATCATGCTGCGGAAACGATTAATACATGACAGCGTTTTATTTCTGCTCGGAACGTTCGGGCCAACGCCGAGTCCGCAGTAAGGTGACAAGGGTTGGGGCGGACCGTGCGCAATAAATAATCGTTGAAGAACCATTCTGCTGACCCTCGGTGTTTGGGGTTAGCTCTCCAATCTGTGGCGTGTTAAGCTATTTTTATAGCTTCTGATGAAGACAGAGAGACAGAGAATGAGAGAGAGCGAGAGAGAGAGAGAGAGAGAGATGGAGGGCATTAGACATTCCGAGCGTGTTCGCAAGATCTAAGCGGTAGGTGCCGCCGCAGCCACCGTCCAAAAGGGGAAAGATGCTCGTCAGCCGCCGTGTCGAATCCGAGCCGAGTGAGCGGAGAAAGAAGCTGCTAATGTGTGTCGGTCAGCCTCAAAGTGGTGACCTCGGCCTATCATCATCATCATCTTCCTCAGCAGCAGCAGCAGCAGCGATGCTGACGCACTGTGGTTAGGCGTGCGCGCTAGCAAAGTGAGAACCTGTTCGTGGTGTTGATGGTCAGTTGCGACTGCGACTGCTTTGCATGTGCTTGCAGGTGCCAGAAGCCGGAGGTGATTGCCGGCTTAGTGTTTGAAGCGATCTGGGAGGCCTCGTGCGACGAGCAAGTTTAACATTACGAGCCGAGTGACATTTTTGATGTCTTTTAGGATGATTGAACTGGAAAATGACTAAATATTAGTCGTTTAAGGCTATTCTTAAGACTGATCGGTCATTGTAAATTAGTTTTGGACGTTTGATTTTGCTTTTATTGAAGGTTTAATTTTTAATATTTTTTCTTTTATATACACTCTTCTTCTATTAAACATGCTTGCGTTTCCTTTCTCAACATGTTTTTACGTAGTGGTTTTGCGCAGTGGTAGTGGATCAAACTGAAAAACTCAATGATGGGGCTCACCAACGCACACCAAAGAAATTTCAAGGAGCCCTAGGAAACCTAGAAAAAATATTAATCGAATGTTTAGCTTACTCCAAATGTCGTTTTTTATTGTATAAGATTTTGTTTACATTTCTCATGGGCCACATAAAAATTTGTACAGGTGCCATTTTTATCTGGAAGAATATTTTTGATGAAGTGCAGAAGCAATTGTACAAACTGCAGTAATTATTATAATAAGTTATCCATAAAGCATTGAGATGTACCGATAGTGTGTGAAAATTATATTACCCTTTAGAAATGTTTACATTTTACGAACTGGAACTAGAAGAGATTCTTTAGATTTCAATTGTTTTTGATGGAAATAGATGGCCAGGTTGTATGGTTATTAGATTCTACTTGACTACAATTAATATTTAAAATCATTTTCATTAGTTACTTTAACTTAAAAAAAAAACAACAACAAACAGTAATGATTTTTTTCTACTTTCTGTGAAGGCACAATAAATCCAAACCTCCTGAAAATGCAGAAGCAAAACATATTTACAAGAACAGAGGATTCGCTCTGGTGTGACCTTTGTGCCGAGTCTGGCAGCCCAATCGCCCAACATTAATCATCCCAGACGATGTCCGTGAAGATGATGAAAAAGTAAATAAATCTTCAATTGCTGCCGTCTTTCCCTTTTCATGTGTGCGTGTGTGTGTGTGCATACTTTTTTTTATCTTGGGTCAAGAAGGGACAAGAACATGACGAAAGCTTCCTACAGTCAATTGCTGCGGGCTTCTGTGACGAAAACATGGCCACTCTCCCGCGGATAAGATGATGAGATTAATATTGCATGAGCAGCGGTTCTGCCGGTAGCGCTGCATCCTGCATGGCCTTCGATTAACCCCCTTCGGCGGATGGTAGTGAGAGGCCACATCGAGAGGACGTCCGGTGAACGAATTTTTCCGTCCTAAAATGCTGCTTTTTGTGCATCCGTTTTTCTTCGGGTTTGCTTCCTGCTGCTGCTGCTGCTGCTCGAACGTCTAAAGAGATAAGTGCAGACTGCTGCGGTGGTAAGTCGTGGTTGGGCAGGGCAATCGAAATTCGCCCCGTTCGTTGGCAAAACTTGAATCAAACCAACAGAAAACAGTACGCTGACAAAAGCGGCAAAAAGTGCGGCGAAGGGCAAACCCGAGCTGTTTCAGCGGTGCATGCGTCCTTTGCGGTAGGATCGGTACGTTTGATCTGCTTCCGCAAGTCGAGATGCCGCCGAAAAGACGCAACTCAAAGACGCGGGGCTGCCGGGGCCGTTGAAGTGCACTAGTATTTTTCCCAAGTGGCTTTTCGGGGTCGGAATGTGCTCTAAATATGCTTTAATGCAAGTACCAAATGCGATGAGGTAATAAGGAAGGTCAAAATCAAATGGGATGAGAGCGCGAGAGTGGTGGGAAGCAAACGTTTCAACGATGAAAGAACCGCAAGACGAATGAAAAAAAAAAAAGAAATAAAATACACACATATACGTACAGAGCCGTGCTGTCATCGGGACGTTGGCGATAAGTTAAGCGGCAAACGTTCGTTTGTTTTAGCTTCCACAAGCGCTTCCTCTTCGTCGAGCGCGATCGGCTTCCTTATCCCCCACAGAGACAGACGAAGGCGAGAAAACGGCGAGAAACGAGAAGGCGGGATAGTGGAAAACCCAGAAGGCAAAGATGGGTAGAGGTCACGGAGGAAAGCGCAGAGCGGTAGTGGAAGGAATAGATTATTAAAATGAAACGCTCCTCACCATTTGTGCCCATGCATTATAATTTAAGTCAATTTAGATAGGATGTATCTAAAATATTCCTTTGATTTCTTCCGACATCTCGAACGAAGGCGTTCGGTTCGGGCGATGGTGTGGCTTCTGGCTGCTGACTGTTTGTACGCCTTGGGGGGGGGGGGGGGCTTCCGAACCGGGGAAAGTGAGGGCGCGCGATAGAGAAGCGACCTTCTCTGAACTTGTCTTCACGGTGTACGAACGGATGGGAATGGATCATTGGAATGATTAATTAAAGGTGAGCAACTGCGTAAGCCGAGCAGTGTGTCTAGCTGCATGAGTCAAGAGTATCTGCTCTAATGAGGAATTGCGCATTCGCTGGTTGGTGTACGTTAATGTATTGTGAAGATTGTTCCCTTTGTATCCTTCACGATACCTCCAACCACATATACCAGGAGCTTCTAAACAATTCCTCCACTTCGTTGGAACTATTCAGATAATGTTTTCCCTCTGCCTCGCTCTAAATGTTCTTTAATTTGGTTTTGCTGCTCTAGCTTCCATATGAACACTATTGAACCTATATAAAAAAAACTAACAAACTAGATCTTATGTATAATATTTTTGTCATCTGAATATCATTTCTAGCCTTTCCAACTGATATCAAGGATATCGTAGAAATTAACCAAACAAGGTCTTACATACCGATAAAGTAGGGCATTTTCTGACCCTAGATGTTTGAAACCTCTATACAGTTACCTTATTCGAACACATCTTGTGTATTATGATAAAATTTTGGGTGCATCAGGAACAGCTTTGATCTCAAGAATATACGAATTGGACAAATTTTTATCGACTTACCAAAACACAACGCCCTCATACTACAGCCATGATACTCTCAAACCTCAAAGAACATGTGACAGCTTAGCCTAACCAACTCGCTTTGGAATGGGTTGAACAAAATCTGTACTGAACAATTCTTCACGGATCATTCATTCCACGAAGCCCACAATTCTTCGTTGCATTCGTTCATTGAGTATTTAGAGCTTGTTTAAAAGCATGATCTTGCCTCTATTTCGCATCTTTTCCGTTGTCTATAATCCCATGATGTTTCTTAAAAAAACATTATACTTAAGCTTTATCCTGAGGTTTTGAAAAGGTACTTCGAAATTTTGGGAAAGTTCTGAACAAAGTTAAAACGCATTCATACCGGCAAAATGATTATGTTATTAAATTGAAATCAGCATTGATATACACTAATCAGAGCTCAGATCTTCAATAATTAGGGCATGATTTCGAGATAACTATAAGGGCTGAGTAATCAAGCATCAGAACCGTCTAATATCTTCATCCCGATCTACCACAAGATCTCCAGTTACCGTCTAGCTTAGTCCATTTGGGGGTAACTGTTCCAACAACGTTTCTGCTGTTGCACACGCACCCTCCAGCTAGTCATCACTTTCAGTGGTGCACTCTACATTCCAGTAGCCAAGGTACACCCATCCACGTGAACATATGTCCTAAGGTTGCGTGGAGTTCAAGCACTTTCAGCAGCTAGGGATGAGATCTTCCCCGCACTGGTGATAGTGCAGTCCCAACGCTCTTCGCTAGCTTGTCGCTGCGGCCAGCACGCTCACGTGGTCGGCGCAGGTTGGCCCGATGCGTCCCACACCGTCTCATACAGCAACGGAAAAAGGAACAAGAGTACCGCGCTGTGTAGCGCTGCACAGCCGCGTGGAGGAGCGCGAAACGCTGCATGCAATAATAAAATTATCATCCACTATTACACGGCAAAGTATCTGCAAACATGGCGCACGAAGATAAACCGCACACCGGGCAGCAATCTTTGCTGGAGGTCTTGCAAACCTTTGCGGCATGGGGTGCAAGAGGAAGAGGAGGAGGAGGAAGAGGAGAAGGAGGAGGAAGAGGAGGAGGAGGAGTAGGAGTAGGAGTAGGAGGAGGAGGAGGAGGAGGAAAAGTGCGATCGACAAGCCAAACACGAGCACGGTGCGCGGTTTCGGTGCAGCAGCTAATAGAGATACTGGTCGTTTGGTTCCAGGCCGCTATTTACGTGATGGCGTGACCAGGCGGTGTGGCTCGGTGGACTGTATTATTATGCATGCGAGACAGTTTACGCATCGGCTTTAAGGTTCATTGCTGTCACATGTGAGTGTGTGTGTGTTTGGAGGATGCCGTTTTCGGTGAGTCCCGGCGAGGCTTTTGCAGCGGGTTGTTGGCGGTGCCGATGGTGACGAGGAGGCAAAACGATTTACATATCGAGACTCTCCGATCGAACCGAAACGCGATGATGGATGATGGGAAGGCGACCGGCTGTTTCCCACCGCTCTCAGGGAATCGTTGCGAGTGACAAATACTAGCACCGCACGGAAGGCTCTATCAGGTCCGGCGAGTACCTCGCAGTAGCGGGCAAGATCTCGAGAGTGCGATAATCGTATGCGTAAATCGACAAGATAAGCAAGCGAAGCGAAAGATTCCCTGCAACAAAAAAAAAAACCGCTCGGAAAGGTATGCCGAATCTTTCGCATGCTACCACCCATCCCCCCACTCCCACTCTTCCTACCACTCTGCAGGACCCACCGACCGGTACATTTCGAGTTGACACATATAAAGCGTTCCGAGCAGCGCTGTAATCGTGTAAATCTTAACGTCTTTCAATCGTTCTCATCCCTCGTGGTGGTTGCTCTAGTGGTGCATGTTCCATCTCGGGTAGAAATCGGCACCGATCGCCGATTCTGTCACGATCACCGATAGCCTTTGGGACTTGCAAGTGGAGGAATACGGAAGAGTCGTGGAGGGTAATTGAAAAAAAAGGGAAAAAACGGCTACGCAAAAACAGCTACCAATGCCCGGACGCAAGGCTCCACGAACCCCTAAAGCAGCACCGTCACCTTCACCGTGTGTTTGACACTAAGATCATGTTGAAGCGCGAGAGCTGATGTTACCGACTCTTTCCACCCTGTCGGTCGACCATCTGATTTTCGGTAGCCGACGCAACAACTTTCTGTTCATTCGCTTCACTGCGTACGCTCGAAGCGAGCACACACAGAGTAGAGTGAAAATGTGTTCCAGAGAGGATCCAGAGGCACTATGGTACGCACAGTGGACCTTGCGCAGGCAAACAAAAAAATACCGCAACATCAAAACGGGAAAGGGATGGAAAAGGATATGATACCTCATCTCCTACAGCAACCACACTCCGATTCCATTTTTTTTTCTTTATTTTTATAGACACTTTGTGCCATCAGGTCGCCGTTTATACGCCGTGATAAAATTACTTTTTAACTCAGGATTGTTTTTTGTAACATATTAAAAAAAATCAAGAAAAACTAGACGCTTTACAAACGGTATAAATTATGTGATATTAGTTAAGCAGTTTTCTTCAAAATGATTTTCGGTGCTGGTGGCTTTGATTTAGATCTCTACATTTTATAAGGCCCGCTCGTGTAATAATTAATAAATTCTTTATATATGTAAACATTTTTATACGTGAACTTTTTTTTCTATGTTAGAGGTTGACATTTGTTTATAATCAAGCAGTTTTATAATCGCAACGTTTCCCTTATAACTACAAAAACGTGCAAATAATATTCGTAAAAGGTGCGCAGGTAAATAGAAAAAAAAAATTAAGTTTCAGAAAAGTATCTGGTATTGTGTGCATTTAACTTTAAAACAAAAAGCACTAGCTGGGCGGATCGGTGGTCTAATGGGTAGCGGCGTTGGCTTGTTTCATACGATCAGCCTCACTGTTGCATCGAATTCCACTCGGACCGCTGCCACCCCCCATATGCAGGATTGACTATCCTGGTAATGGTACACTAAATCACAACAATATGCCACAGGCTTAGCTATCTTACAATGGATGGGTACACTCAGTCAAAGAAAGAACCAAAGCACATTGGTGCGCTGGTTAGGTCTTAATCCTGCTGGGTTGTTGTGCCACCCAAGAAGAAGAAGAAAGCAATAGCTTGAGCTAATGTACGCAGTTCCCTTTTATTTAAATTAATACTAACATACCTTTGGAATTTTAGCCCTTTAACCTTACATTATGACCACATACCAACACATACATACCAACATACCAACGTTATTGATAACTTCATAATGAAAAAACTGAAAAATGAATAAACTCATGTACGCATGTTTTTTAGATATTTACGGTACCCAAACAGCTTCAAAGACTGTACTTACCTATCATTCACGATTTTTATAAGAAAATGAAACTTAATTACGTTACGTTACCAGTGCTCTACGACTTGTTTACACTATTTAGACACGTTTATTTATATATTTTTCTTTCCCCAACAATGTTATGAAGAAAATAACAGTCGATTTCATTCCTCTTCAAGACCTTTGCCTTACCCACGGTGCGCCACATATTCCGTCCGCTGCGTTCCGTGCAGAAAAGATCGCTTTGTCGCAAGTAAGCAAGGGAGTGTGCGAGCATGTCTGTGAGCGAGTATGCGTCCGCAGGTACAAAACCGCTGCGAGCAGGGAAAGCAATTTAATTAATTATTTAAATTTAAGCATACGTTTTAGGCTAATAAACGATCGCATGAGTATGTAATCGTGAATTCATTAGCGGTTGTCTGTTGCTGGCTCGCTGCTCTGCTCCTGAATGTGCTGTGCGCCCGGAAGACCGTGGCAACTGTAGTGGCAAGCAAGTGGACACGGTGAAGGTAAACTGTTCCAGCCGAGCCGATAATGATTCTTTCCTGCCGTTGGGCGAATGCAAAGAATGGAAAAGTGCAGAACGGTGCGTAATGGAGCGTAAATAGAGGAAGGTAGCGTCTGGTACATTCAACGATGGCGACACCCCATGCCCGTCAGACGCGTTGCGTTCCCGGCGTTGATGTGGTGTGTTTGACAAAATATCCAATGCGTCTAATGCCAGCCCAGTGCACAAAAACGAAACGTCAAACGCATTATTTTCCCTGTGTTCCAACGTTTGTGATTACTTTAAGCAGGGCCCCGCAAATGTGCCAACTCCCTTGACCGGGATGGCAGGCCAAGCAACTGCCTGCTGGACACATACGAGTACGCGCGCATGCTACAGATGCGTTAAAAAGAACTTTTAGTTTGCAAATGCAAAACTGAACAGAACAGCAATAATGATACCACAGCCAGCACGAAATGTACGCCAATCGCCAAGGGCACTGATTGCGGTTTTCCTCTCACTTCCCTGCGGGCGGCTTACCGAGCGAGAAGAGAGGCACCAAACACCCCGCACCATCAACACGCACTCGATTCGTTACGTTTTGGGGTTTTGGGCAATAATCTTCATAAAATCGCACGCGAGAAAGACGCCCCGTTTCCGCAACATAAGGGAATCCCTGTGAGCATAAGGGAACTAGAGAAAATTAGCAAATTCCTGCTGATTAGCGCTCGCTGATTGCAATTCGCCGGAAAAATGAATTGATTTTGCTGGTGGTGCAATAGGTATCGCGATGCTGCGCACCTACATTGTGTGTGAAAAACGATGTCCAGATGGAAGTGTTTTCACGTGACCCTCTGGCTAATTATTTGTAGCGCTTCTGTTAGCCACACTGGTCTCTGTGAGCTGCATACATTTTAAATGGGCGTAACAATTGGGGCAGTTGGGAACCGCTTCCTTTATTGCTTTGTTTTTGTTTTTCTTTTATTCCGTAATAGTGGCCGCATTGCTTTTTATTTGCTTTCTCAAAGAAAGAAAAAGTAGTACAGCCTGCGCGTTACAAAGGAATTAGAAAAAATAGAGAGAATGGTATTAAGATCTGATATTTCCATTATTTAGAAAAATACACTTCTATCCTGTCTTCGGGGACATTTGAAAGTAATTTATAATACCTTAAAAATTCTCAAAAAGCATTGGAATAATTTTATTTACATGCTCAAAAAATATCACCAGATTCCATCGATTTATTGTGTGAATTATTTTTGCAGCAGTTTGGGCCTATATCTCATACACACAGTTCAAAAAAACATAATTTCAACATTTTGCAGACGATATTAAACTGTTTCGTCCCATATCTTCGTCCCAAAGTTCTAGGCCTTATGTGTCGCATGTCTGCGGATGTTCACGACCCTTTCAGTTTAAAGGCACTGCCTTGCAACAGTTTTGGGCGCCGGCCAGTGTCACCGCCTTATATGCGTTTTGTTCCCGCCTTTCGTAGTTCATGAAATATATAAAACTTACAATATAACTTCTCCTTCCCCTTGCTTTTTGACGTGCTTCGAGCTACATGACCTTACAACGAAAGCCACACTGGAAGAGGTAAAACAGATGATAACGACTGTTGGATTGTTTCTCGAGAATTGATGTTTTTCTTTATTAAGAATTTCATTTTCCGAAGGACAACAGCTGTCTGTATATCATAATATTGTTGTTTAGACAACACTCTACTTCCACTGCAACACTTTTCGTTGGGCCTGATCGTATGAAACCGGTCTACGCCACTTCCCATGAGATCACCGAGCCGCCCATGTTTCAGCTTAGAATAGCCATTGTTTTTCACTTTATTTTTGGAATATAAGGAACAGAGTTGAATATTAGCCAATAACGCACAAACCATCACCAAAAATACGATAATAGCAAATGTTCTGTCGACTTTGGCAACAATATAAATATAAATAGAAGCAATACGGCCTGGCTTTCAGTATGCAACTTCAAACCCTCTACGGGTTGTTGCGACACCCAAGAAGAAAAGGTCAGCTCTACGTATGACTTGCCATGATCTATTCTTATTAAAGCTTTGCGTTTCTACGTTTCGACAGCTAACACTTCCAGCCTATGAAGGAAATTAGTAAAAAAATTCAAACGAAAATTGTCAAAATTTAAAACTGTTTCAAATAATTATCTTCAGTATTTAGTTTTTTTTTTTATACCCTCGCCATTCCCTGGATTAGAGTGTTCACATAAATTCCAAACGGAAGACAGCAGCCCTCCCAGAGCCTGAAGTTGATGACAGCTTGAAAAGGGAGAACACTATCCATGAGAATAAACGCTTTCCACCTTCATGAAACCTTTCCGGAGCCGTCGCTTGTAACTTTAAGGCAAACCCCAAAATTGCTTCCCGACTCGCCCCTATTGTCACTCCTAATCAGATCTTCGTGTCAAATGGCACGGCCCGGCGAGATCTCGAAATCCCACACCCGTGGGCAACGGTGCGCGCCACTAAGCCGCTGCCAAACATGCGAGAACCGGTCCCAACCGGGGCTACGTGCACATCGATTTGGAGCCGCACCAGTATCGATAAATGTCATTAGCGCCGGACCGGCTCGAGCCCACCGTTGCGCGGCTCCGGTGGTGGCATCCGAAAGTCGAACGCACAAAGCGAACGACACTGGGCCCCCAATCGGATTACATTCAGTGTCGGCTCCGTGAGCGTATTAGCTGCGGTATAATTGATTTATTAACTTGTGGTTGAGGTTTTTCTTCACTCGCTTCCATTTCAGAAGGAGGGCGACATGAAGGTCAAGAACTGAAGGTTTGTTCTATGTTGGTGTTCTACGTGTGTGAAGTCTTGGAACGCTTCGCTGGGCAGACTATCCGCATTATGACGTTCGCCTAAATGTGGGAATCAGGGGTACGGCATGGCAAAAACGATTTTTACCTTACAAAGATGCCCAACTATGTTTAATTTGAAGTAAATCTACGTAGAAAAGGTAATTACGATATCGTTATTGCAATGTTTTTATGCCTTTGTTAATGAATTCCATATCTCGTTTCCATACCTAACAAGATACAATTACATCTATTTTAAAACTTTAATGCTTTTTTCACATTGCGCTACGAAAAGCATTCATCAAAACTACTGTAAATTGGTTATTATTTTGAACAAGGCTTGTCCATGTAGTCTATATCAATCATTGGAACGTATATCGATATGACAGAGATTTTTTCAAAAGGGTTTTTGAAGTGGTAGAAGATACAACAAAAGTATTGATCGCTGGTATTTTCGAGTGTTTTGGCTAGCTTGACAAGTTTTTTGAAAAAAAATGCCGTTCATAGAATTTGTGCATTTTCTTTATTTCATTTTTCTGATGCTGCCTTTAAGATCCTTTTGTGTGACAGCTTAAGTAATAATCAATTTAGCTAGGTATTATTTATTTATTTATTTATTTATTTTTTATTTATTTTTTTACTTATTTTTTGTTAACTTATTTATTTATTTATTTTTTTATTTATTTATTTGTTTATTTATTTAGTTGTTTACTTATTTATTTATTTGTCTATTTATTTCTTTAGGGAAGTTATCCAGCCAACGCAAGTCTACATAACATTCTTATAACTAGATTTTGAAATACACGATTTACAAAATATAAACGAATAACTAGCGAAAAAAAAAAACACAAAGAGCCTTATACCAACCGAATTGCACTATTTTAAAACATCTTTAAACATATACTATGAACGCGTCGAAACTACGCAAGTAGGTTCTTATTGAGATTAAATTTAAATGTAAGTTGACGTTATGTTCTAACGAGCTGTATACTTTTGCCATTTGTATCAGATTGGCTCAATAGAAGTGCTCTGGGCCTTATCATCCTACTGGGGCTAATTTTTTCGAGCATTTATGGAACGTCTATCAAACCGCAAATACGCATGTGTACGTAAATGCACTGTGCCGTCAATTTCCTAAGTTTAAGGGGTTCTAGTCCGAATAGCAGACACCTAACACGATAAGATAGGCCAGACAGTCGGGACCATGGAAGTCGATAAAACAGTACACGGGTAAGCTTACATTGAACGGTATTTAATCTGACAATTATGTACTGTTGCGTTGGACTCCACAAAATACAGTAGTTGGACGGACAATGGGGCAGTAAAAAGCGTTCGAGCTAAACGGATCTTGAAGGACTTTTGCGACAGGCGTAATGAATCCTAGTGAACGAAGCGACCTGGACAGCACTGTTTCGCAGTGATCATGGAACGTTTATCGGCCATCTAAGTAAACACCCAAGCCATGAATTACATTTGTGCGAGGCACAGAGGTATCTTCTAGCTTGTAGTCAAATACAATTGGCGATCTTATTCTTACAAATGCTATGGCTGAGCATTTTTTAATATTGACATGCGTACAGTTTAGCAAGCACCACTGGTTGAAACAATTAAGACAGTTTTGTAGAATGAGGCAACCCTTTTAGTTTGACACTGGTAAGAAGATCTCCATATTATTTACACATAATAATTTTCCACAATCCGGTACAGGGGAAACTAAGACATTTAGAAATATTTTAAAAAGTGAAGGTCCAAGAATACTGCCTTGTGGAACTCCAAATAGGTTGGTAAATGCCAATGAGAGGACAGATGAGATGTTAACTCTAATATGCCTATTACTTAGGTTTGCTCAAGATCTATTTTAATTGAATTTGTGTAGAAGACATTGTTGAAATGTGAATCTTTAATCGTATTGAGGTATTTGAAGAATTTGAAATTCAACTAAAGCAGATAATCGCGTGAATACGGAATGAATAATAAAATAACTTAAAGCATGTACAAGGGGCAGCTCGGTGGTCTCATTGGTAGCAGCGTTGACCTGTTTCAAGCGATCAGGCTAGACGTTGTATCGAATCCCATTCGGACCGCTGCTTCTCCCCCATTCGCAGGATTGACTATTCTGCTATGGTTAGGCCCTTGCCCTACTGGGTTGTTGAGGTACCCAAGAAAAAGAAGAAGAATAATCTACAAACCGGGCAGATGAATAAGCATTGCCAAAGAAACGGTTGACCGGTTCAGTCGTTATTTCACACACTCCCAATATCATAAATTTTCCTTTAAAATCACATCCGTTTACAAGTGCTTGAATTTTGAAGAAATATTTTGCATCCAATACAGCCATGTCAAAACGCCTATCACTTAGCGCCCCCATAACAAAACCGGCTTAAAATATACTTCATCCTAAAAGAGATTGAAAATGTTGCTTGGATGATGTATGCATTGGAACTTCACCCAGGCAGGGATAAGGCGCTGGATAAACCTCAACACTATGGTAGATAAATTCCATCCGAGCGACGTCTAGAGGTGCGCGCTTACTTTCAATTTCATGGTGCACCAACAAAAACCCAACTCCAAACGTTAACCGAAGAACCAGATATGTTTATCTCGGACCGCCAAATCTTTAATGCCCCTTTCTCGAGCCGGGCTCTGAACCTCCCTGGATACATACGTACGTATTCGCAATCCCATTCCCCCCCCCCCCCATACCGCAAGGTCCCCAGTGAGCGGCTGGGACGGCTGGGAAACGGATCGGACCACACACACACACACAGCAGAAACGGACACTAGGCGACAATGCAAACCACCGCCACCCCGAAAAACGGGCTGGAAGGGACGGTCCTTCCCATCTCATCTTCATCGTTTGCAAAAATCAAAACCCACCCCAAAAATTGAAATTGAGGAAACAAAACACACAAACAGTAGTAAAAAAAAATATCAAAAGCCGGCGTGCTCTCCGGTCGAGCATCGGAATGGCCGCTGGCCACCGTCTGGGGTTGCCCATTGTTCGTCTGCTTTATGGAGCGCGCAGGAGGATGAAATTGAATACTTCGGTGCTGTGGCCATGGGTATTACTTTTCTGTTCTCGTGTGTGCTTGTCTTTTTTACTTGTTCTTCTTGCTTTGCAGTTCGGAGCTTCTTTCTTGCCGGCCGCTTCGGATGCTGCGCGATGCGCTCTCGGCCTGCAGGTTCTGGCTAGCTCCTTGGAGCTTCTTGAATGCACACACGTAAGATAACACGTAAGAACCTTTTTACACCCGCCCGCTGCCCAATTTCCGGACGCTGCGCTTCAACGCCGGAGACGAACGGCCCATTTACCCAGCGAGCGTGAACGCCTCTCCGTGACGTACGGTTCCCGGGTACAGGACCGGAGCGAAAGAGAAAGAGCAAGAGAGTTGCATACTAAAAAGGAAGGGGGGAGGGGGGGGATAAATGAAATGCAGTGACATGGAAATGAAGAATCCAGGCAAAGGACAAGGCACGCGTTCGCAAAGAATACGTATCCCTGCCTTCAAAAGCAAAACGAACCCCAGAACCTTTCTGAATACGTCCAACCGAAGCGGCCATTGCAAGAAAGACATCAAGTGCGCTCTCCCGGGAGACGCAAGATCGCACAAGATGTGAGCCAGGATCCAGGAGCAGACATGCACCGAAAGCACCGAAGACATTTTGGAAGGATGGGATGGAAAGGAGCGAAGGGGGAAGGGCGAACAAAAGCGAAAACAATCTCCCAAGAATACGTTTCTATAGAGCGGTTTTCTTTTTGTTGTTGCCTCTCTGCCTCGGTGTGCGTACGATGTTCCTTTCATCCGATACGGTTCCGATTGCGCGTGGTGCGACGAAGGGAACGCTCGCTGGATTGAAAAGGTGATCAGAAAAGACGACAAAAAGAAGTACAGCACACAGGAAAGCGGCTGCTGCTGCCGCGGACCCCATCGGCAAGCGAACGATAAAGTCAGTTTGACAAATTTATGCTTTGCAAAATGGATTTGAACCCCGAGTAATGGGTGCGGGACACGCATGAGAATGAACCAGGCAACACAGGCGAGGGCAGGCGAGATGAATTGGAATATTTGGAACGTGTGCACCGTGACGAGCGGACCTCATCAGCCTGAAGGTAAACCAACCGAAGGCCATCTGTACCGCTGATACCTCCGACATCCATTTCCAAAAAAGAAAGAAAAAAAAACAACCAGAGCCGAGACGCCAGCGGACCAAGATGCCTGACGGGATTTTGCGTTTCTTTTGTGCGACACATGTCGGCTGCGGATGGATAATGAGAAGCTGGAGGACACTCTGCGCCGCTCCCATTTCGGTCGTTTAATAATGCCCGGGACGCAACGGTCCGGGCTGGCGATAAAGACTCGCTCGAAGGAGGAAAAAAAAGTTGCTCAAAGTCCACGATGAGAACCCCTGGACGATGACAAATTGCCGAAGGTCTTGATGCATGAAATTGGCCAGGATCCCGTGGGTCTGGTGCCGATTGTGTGCTGCCTGTCCCTGGACGGTCCTTTGCCAGTTGCCCAGCATACCAGCCCGTAAGTGTGCGGTTTTGTGTGTGCGCCAACCGAGGTCTGGTGGGCGGTCACGGATGTTCCTTTGCTTGTGCGCCGGAACATGTCAGTGTGGAATCGCGGACTTTCGCATGCATGGGTGAATGCGTCCAGATGGCACCGGATCGTTCAGATCATGGCGTTTTGGTGATGGGGGAAAAAATCCATTTTACGGAACGGAAAGGAACCAGCTTCTTTAATGGAAAGAAACGGAATGATCCTAGTTGACTCGTTGAACCCATATCATCTGAAAATCAAAATAAGTCTTTGCCATCAAGTTCTCTCAGATCTGGTGGCAATATTATTCATAAAGCATCTTTTATGCTGAATCGTTAGTTTACTGAAAAGCAACATTAGCTTAATAGAAATCCAATTGACTAATAAATAGTCTTTCGCTGTTGTTATAATTAAAAATAGCAGTAGAACATCTTTTTTAAATTCATTTAAATGTTTTATTTTATTTATTTATTGACCCAGTAGGGTCGAGGCCTAACCAGAGCACGAATGTGCTCTTTCTGTGACTGAATGTTACCCATCCATAGAAAGATTTGTCACAATCTCAGCGTATGGGGGAGAAAAGCAGCGGTGCGAATGGGATTCGATGCAACGTCTGTGGCCTGATCGCTTGATACAGGTCGACGCCGCTACCCATGAGACCACCGAGTCGCCCCTGGAACAGAAAGCAAGAACAAAAAATAAAGTAATGGTACAAGTCGAATAAAGAACGATCAATTATCAATTAAATTTCTAGTGCAAGTGTACATTCTATCACCAGATTATCGGAAGTTATAAATTGAAAATGTGAATCTGACTTGTGTTTTATTTTGTTTTTCATCGTTCACCGTTACAATGTCAGATTTTGATATTATGTTACAATTAGTATGACATTTGGCATACAAATGTATTTGCTAGTGTATTTGCTATCTTACTATTTTAACATTTTTTAAAACAATCACACTTTTTGCAACACTTTAAAAGGATTTAGTCCTAGGAGTGGGTCAGTGAAAATGATGCGGCAACATTTGTTGCCAAAAAGTCAAACTGTTAATTTCTGTTGCTGGAACATTCCTTGCTGCATTAGAATGATATAAATTTGATTAATGTTTATTTATCGATGCAACATTTTTCAACTTATTATTTGCATTCAGATAAAGCTGGAAAAATATTCTTATCATAATTTAATTTTTTTATTTTTTTATAATAGATTGAGATCCTGAGTTAACGAAAAACTCTCGGAGAGCGTTTCAGCAACAAATGTTGCAACAATATTTTCGTATACCCGTGCCTTACGCTTCAACATTGTGGTTTAGGAACAACCGTAGTCTGTAGACGTAGACAACAGTAGACGTACCTTTGACTAGGAAAAATAAGGAACGGAACTTTATTTGTTTGTGATGAGTCTGTGCATAGTGCAACACCATCCAGGGATTTTCACGCGCATCGTGAGAAAAGCCGTCTCAGCTGCACATTGGCTGATATGATAAATCTCCTTCATGAACGAATCTTATCAGTCCGTCCATAAATTAGTCTACCGATAATCCAAGACGTAGATTGCCGAATTCTCGCAGGAGAGCTTTGAGTGCGGTTGTGCACAAAGTTTTGTTGCTATACGGGAACCCCGGACCGCCGAAACGTGAACATTGCGGGCCCGATCGCTATCGGTAAGCAATTTGTAACACTATATGAGTAAACCGGGGGAAGGCTTTGCGCCGCTCAACCTTGAACTTGAAACCCCCGGCATGTGAGTGCATCCCGACGATAAAGTTTAGCCTTTCCGCGTGTGGAACAGTAACAAAACAAGCGATGACCGCGTGCAACCGTGAATGTACTGCGACCAAGCTGATAATGAACCAGACGGAAAAGTGCTCGCGCGTTGCGCCCTATCCGAACGGACGACGATGGCATTTTTTTTTTCGTCGTTAGACTAAGGCAATGAGAGAACGAGGAGAGGCGCGTGATTAATGGAGTGACTGATAAATTGCTATCGCGTGTCCGGCGGGCTGCCCTGATGCTACGGGCAGGTTTTTGTGTTGTTGAAAAGGAACTCCTGAGTTTTGTGCTGTGCGGTGCTCGGGATCGTTCGTGTCAATGTCTCCAGTAACGTAGAGAAATATCGCTATCAATCAAACTCCCATGTGCCGACTCACGGGATGCAGTGGGACAATTTCCCCGGTGCGTCCCACAGTGGTTTTTAGTATTTGTATTAGTGGGACATTCAAATATTGAACTAGGGATTTCGCGATTATGATACTTATTTGGCTTTGTTTGTATGTCCGATTGACTTTGTTTGCACAATCCGATGGCGCCAAAGTATCAATATGCAACATGCTAAGCATTTTTATGTGTTTTTTATAAATGTATTCAAACTAAGCTTTTTAGACAATCAGCTCATATTTTGTATATTTTAACAGTAGCAGACTGTTTTTTTCTCATTTTCATTTTAAAATCAAATCTATCATTTATCATATGCACAAGCTCAAAGATGGATAAAGGTGAATTGTTTAATCAAATCTCATCTTTTTCAGAATTATTTCCACAAATGTCTACACTTCTTTTGTATAGCTGTTTCATAATTTTTCAAAGATCCATAATGTTTCACGCGTGACATGAATAAATAAACCTTTTTAGATTTTTCAAACAAATTCCTCAATTATGTTCTAAGTACTTCATTCACCTACAGCGTGCTTTTCACCGCGTATAATCTACATTGTACATATAGAGTACGATGTTATCTATGTGAGCCAACAGATTATATACTGTAGCAAGTAATTGAAACTTTATGATGATGTTGATGTTAATTTTGTTGATATTTATTATTTTTTTATTGACATTTTCTATTCTCTCCAAGTAATGTTTTAACGTGTTGCAGTAAAGCATTTAAGGCTTTGCATATATCCTGCTAAGAGTTTCATGTCCGCCCTTGAACCACAGTGGCTGAATCCGTCGTTGTGGAAACATAGGTCCAGGTGGCATCTTGATTTGTTTGGCGGGATATCATATGCCACGGTGTCCATCGGTTTATCACAGCACCACCGAATCCAAACCACTTCCGGTCGAGACGCTCGCGGCACGGCAACCATCAGGTTATCAATCATTTTTAATAGGATGTCCGTTCGGGGCGAATTGCGAACTTTTGATTGTGCTCTTTCACTGAGGGAAGGAATGCTAGCTCTAGCTTGGCCAACTGTTGTGTCTCCTTGGATTTGTACGTTCGCATTGACAGATGATTTATGAGCTCCGAAAACTCTCCGGGAAAAGCAGGCCGGTGGCGTGCCGAAAACCTTCCAGTTGGGACTGTTTCCGGATGATAAAAATCGCTCCGTTTCGTTTTTAATTGATTCGTCAGTTGGCGGTGGCCGTTTGCGGTTGCAATGCCGCATCTTCATCAGCCGGGACCACCCGCCGATGCTGTCCACATGTACTTTCGCGTCATTATATCGCACGCGTTCGGACACCCCGCTGCGGGATGCACCGGAGCACTTGTCCCTGGTGGTAAAACACGCCATTTTTCGCCTTTCTGAGCCGTCAAACGCCTACATTTGTTTTTGGGTTGTATCTTCGAAACATTGTAAGTAATAGTGACTATGCAGCCGTCAACTTTAAATAACCATCGCCCCAAGGAACGTCGGGAGGAATCATTAATCGCACTCGGAACAACTTGTTACTTGCTCGCCGCAGGAGTTCCAGGCAAAAACGATGTAAAACAGTCGCCCTGGAGGAGTCCAAAACACACTGCTCAAAATCCTACACTAATGGAGCAAGCAGCAAAACAGGTGAACATGAGATGTTCGGCATTGCGTGTTGGTATGCGCACAGTGGGCAAATAAATTTGCAACAATGTTGCAGCTTGGGATTCTGGAAGGAGTTTGGGTGAGGCTTGGTTTTGCTGTTTGGGACGATGACGTGCGCCCACAGCGCGTCCCCCACGACCGGACATCGCCGGAAACAACCGATTGAAAGAATCCACCACGCTGAGCATGAGCAGAGGCGCCCTTCAGAAAACAATCCTGAAGATGTTTTGCATTTGAAGACTATGCAAATGGCCCTGTTGAGACCCTCCACCGGGTGACTTCGGTTTCGAATCATACTTTTAGTCTTTCGCTGACTTTGCGAATGTGTGACTGCTCTATCCACTCCGAGTCTGAGGTTAATGCATTCCACCTAACCATCGCGCCCCGCACCATCGGCAACCGAACCCCTTGCCAGAGGGCGCCACCGAGAGAGCACCGAGCATACAAAAACACGACAACGCTCCACCGTAGCTCCTTTCGCGGGGACGTCGTCGCTGCAGCTAAATGATTTCATAACTGTTGCCATTTCCCTTTCTCCCCTGCTGCCCTTTACCCCTCACTGGTACATGCAATGCCACTTGTATTCAGTTCTTTTCAAACCATTTTTACTCCCAAACTCCCGAAAAGCGCACCCCGGGTACAGAACATCGCTCCCTTCATTTCGTTGAGTTTGTTTCGCTTTGTTTCGTTTTGCTGCCTGGCTCCGTGGCGCACTGGGCACACCAAAACCTCCGCACGGTTCGGTCATGAATACATAATTTCCTCCCCCAGCCTCCCACTGCCTTCCCTCCATCCCTCCAGTGCCATAGGGAAAAACTACGCGAGGGCCGGCGCTGGTGGTAAATAAAGCACCGCGACGGAAAAACTCTTCCCGATGCTACGATAAGATTAAGTCCCACCGGTACACTTCATTCTTTTCTTGTGCGCGGGTGAATGGGTGAGTTTTCTGGTGCAACACAAGGAAGAAGAGAAAAAAAATATAGAATAGATGTTGAAGGTGTACCTTCTTTTCTTGAGCTTGTGGTGTAGTTTGTTTGTTGTTGTCGCTTTTCATCATTTTTTGTTTCATTTTTTGCGGTCTTAAGATACCCGCCAACGATAGACGTAACGAGCTGTCCAAATTTACAAACGCCTGGCATTAATTCACGAAGACGAAGAGCTCGCTGAAAATGCGCCACAAGTTACGGTAATATGAAATGTTATGAAATTAATACACATTAAATGAAAAACTGAATTTTGATCATTATTATTGTAACATTCTATTTTTTTTTTGGTTGCAATAGAATTCAAACACATCAGACTTGCTATTGTTTTGCAATGTTTTTCTCGGGTGGTTTTGGGCATACTTGTTCGTAGTTTGGAACAATTTATTTCTTATTTAAATATTTTTAGCATCAAGCACCCTACTAGCTTTGGTAGGTCTTGGTGATGATACCTAATATAATCAAATTAAATTCCTTCGTTGATCATTGTATTATAATGTTTAATTTAACCAATCTTTTGTTGGCCTATTAAATTAAAAGTCTAAAAGTCTAAAAGCTAAATCATTATCTATAATAGACTTTTAATTTATTTTTTTTTTTATTCTGTAGACGTAGACGTGTTTATAATGTTTAATTTAACCAATCTTTTGTTGGCCTATTAAATTAAAAGTATGGGGCCGGCTCGGTGGTCCAGTGGTAACGGCGTAGGGCTGTCAAAAGGCCTGTCGCCGGTTCGAATCTCATTCGGACAACTGCCGCCCCCCATACGCAGGATTGACTATCCTGCTATGGGTACACTTAGTCACAACCCCCCATACGCAGGATTTACAATCTTGATATGGACGGGTACACTTAGTCACACAATACGGCCAGGCCGTCACTACAGAATAAAAAAAAATATATTATCTATTATAGATAATGATTTAGCTATGCGGAAGAAAAAATTATGTGTTCCTAAGCGTCTTGTAGAGATCAACCAACGATGAGAACATTAAGTGGATTAGAACGGACATCCATAGCTCATACGTCCTTGAAGGTAAAGACGAAAAGACGCATCAGTTGGTGTATTTTTGATCTGCACTGATACTATCTAAAAGAACTCTATTGAAGGCTGTCAGAAACAGTTTGTGGAAGTACATCCAGCAATCGAAGCATTAAGCAACTTTTCTTAGTTTTGACATAAACATAAACATAAAAGGTTAAAGTGTAGAAATCAGTGACCTTAGGATTTTTTTGTACTTACTGTTTTGTAAGTTTTTCTGACCGGTTATTTTTGACGCTCATTACCCAGTAGCAGACAAATCAAAGTCTTATGTTTTTCAAGTGAAAATTTGTTTCACTGAGTCCAAAACTAGTAACCTACAAACAATGAGTTGTGGCAACAATTTTAAAAGTGTTGGTAAATCGTGTATCTGGTTTTTGCGTTCCAGTGTAATATTAAATGCTTACCCTAAGAGGTTTAAGGTATAGTCAAACACAACGAACAAATACACCAGAAAGCAATTTACCTTTATATTAGAAACAAGCTGTTCAAATATTTGAAAGCTTACAAAAACTTACTTTACGGCATTTAGTGCTAAAAAACTGTGTAAAATTAAATTTTAAACAAAATTCCACGTATGCCTCAAAACTGACTCAGTGTATCGGGAGCTTCACTTTCACCTGCTGGAACCGCATGAGATAGTGTGGGATGTTTTTTTTCCGATACTTTAAATATTAAACAAAAAAAAATGCACGCAGCCACATACACATCCTTTGCTACACGGGCAATTGGTTTGGATTTGGTCGTATGAGGAAAGGGTAAAGTAGGCCATGAAAGCGAGTTTGGGGAAAAGCTGGGATGAAAAATCTGCCCCAAATTCCGTGTCCGCGCCGTAGCGCAGAAGGACAGATTGACGCAGCGGGGGTGGGTTTTTGGTGAGGGGCTCGAGGAATGAAGGCGTGTAGCAGAGCGAAAGGATGCAGCGCCGGCCGTGATTATCAGGTGGCGTGAGAATCGCACCAACCACAGTACCGTGCCGAGCGGCTTACAGCCGAGCATTGTCTATCTGTGTGGGTGAGAAAATTATGCGTGAATGGTGGAGGGGAGGGAGAGGGTGGATGGGTTTGCTGGATCGGGATCGTGATGGTGGGCCACGTTGCCACGCACTCTGCCACTGGAACCGGAATGGTTTTGCGGATGTTTCGTGGGGATTTAACATGCCCGCACGTCCTTGCACATCCTCGTCATTTCTACCATAGCTCGTTGCCCTATCCACACCATCTACCCCCCTCCCCCCTGCCAGCCCCCCCCCCCCTTTTCCCCAACCAGCCGCTATTCGCCTTCTTGTGGAAGGTATGATTTTCCCGTGCCCTCATTCGTAACACACTTGCCGGTGAAGGTTTGTTTGGAATTTGAGCGGTTTTTGGGAGGAAAGCTGGTCCTGGTCCGGAGGGTGGAAAAACAAACTGGAAACCTATCGGAAAGAGCGCGCATGTATGTGTGTAAGAAGGTGATGAGATGAGTGGGACAAGTAGCGTGGCGTGTTGGTAGAATAATACATGAAACAATATTAAGCCGACAGATGAAATGTGCTTCGGATAGGAAATGCCTTGCGATTCGGTTTTATTTCTATTTTCCTTGTGCTGTGAGTAGGTATACGTAGGGGAAGCAAGTATTAGCGGCGTCGGAACAACACCAAAACCGGAACAATAAAGCGTGGAACGACCGGGCTAGGGTACGAAACACGGGGATACCAAAAATTGCGCAGAAACAACCGCTAGAGCATAAACATAAATAAATAAACTCGAAAATTCCTTTCGCCCAGGATAACAGTGCGAGCGACCGGCGAGGAGGGGGAAAAGATAAAGCGAAACCATACCTACAAACCATCAGCCCATTCTCCCTGCCAGGCAACCCCTTTTTTCCGCCCCTCCCTCCCCGGAGCCAGCTCATCCTTATCATCCGTCTCCGATCTTACCGCAAAACACAAGGACATGAAGGTTGTTTGCTGCTATTTGAGGTTAGGGTTGTGTGCCGCTTTCTCGACGCAACGCAATTCAAAGTCGAAGCAATAAAACCGGAGCCCCCGGGGGGGGGGGGGGAGGAATTTCGTTTTGTGTGTGTGGATGTGTACAAAACTAGCCACAGCTTGCTCCAGCGATGCCGAGCTGGCTAAAAATTGGGATTTGCCGGGGCTCGGGACGATGGGATTGTTGTTTTGGAATTGGCCCCCCAACCCAGCGGAAGGTTTTGCCTGGAAGCGGACTCATAAAACAGGCGGTGGAAAATTGTGCACGAGGTACCGGTGTGAAGGTGTGCGAAGGTGCGGTGCAGAGAACAAGAACCAGTGCGCCAAAAGAAATCCAACAATCCAATCTATTAAAGTACGCGGACAAGTTCTTGGGAGATGGCACAAGAGAAGAAGATGTTGCATGCACGTTGGGCATTTGCTGGTATAAAATAAAAAAAAAATCATGGCCCCTTTTATGTTTTAAGCCAGTTTTTTTATATGAAGTTTGACATTTGGCGGCTGAAATCATGTAAATACTCCATACAAAACCACACACAAAACTAGCTTCAGATTTTACCTCTGTATACAAATCGAAACATACTACAACCCTTGACAGTACAGAATTTTTAAAAGTTATGATTAAATTAACGGATCGGTTATTAATTGTTAGACCAGACACATAGATGGCTCTAATAGATTTAAATCCATATTTAAAGATAAAAGAAACCAACGTTTGCAATGACTTCTATAACAATTTGACAGCACTTGGACAAAAATCCTAGTGAGCTACAGCGCTTTGCGAGACGATTTTTTTCTGTTTTTTATGTGTTTTTCTTGATGAAGGATAAAAATGCAGTTGAAGGCGAACATTGGTTTTGTTCAGAGTTTTTGACGTTGTGACGTTGATAAATTAACCATCAAATATTGCTTTGCAAAATTAAAACGTGGTACAATGAGCCTTGGAGGACGATGAATACCACCGACGCTTAAAATAAATGGTTAAAGACGAAAACACAAAAAAAAACACAAAATGATTAAGAAAAACTGTAACGTAAGTTAACAGAGCTCGCTGACATCTTTAAGATACCTAACAAATGTTTTGAACACATCGTTCACGAAAATTTGGTTATGAAAAAGTTTTTTGGAAAATGAGTGCCGCGGGAGCTCACCAAACCATAACAATTAATTGATTCATGCATTCAGCAGAAAACTATGAAATAGGATCCGAATCGTTTTCCCATCCACTCTCCAGATTCGACTCCCAGCGACTGTTTGCTTTCCTCAGATCTTAAAAAGATGCTCAATGGGAAGAAATGAAATGAGAAATAAAGAAATGAACCCCGAAACTGAGGCTGTTTTGAAAGGAAACGAATAAATACTACTAAAAATGTTATGGACAAATTTTAGAATACTTTAACCAGTGTATCATCATTGAAAAATCGTATGTTGAATAATAAAATATTTTGCCAAAAAATGTGAATCCGCCTGTAATATACACTAAATTTAAGAACCCTAATTTATGTCCAGTAAGATGTTTGATCGGCATCTGTTTGCTTTGGACTTTTGACAGGCTTAAGCCTTTTTTTTAATGCTATGTACTTTATTCATTATATTTTCATTTTATCACAATTGCATCAACTTAGATAGTTGTGAAAATGACCTCTGCTCAAATTAATAAGTAATACAAATATTGAGAACATTTTTCAATATTCTGCACATTGGTGTTGTTTGGAAAGAAAAGAATCCATTAGAAACATTAAATAAAGCAAAATATAAAACAAAATAAACAAAATAAAACAAAACTAAATGAGAAAAATACCCTTCGCTACATATGTTATGCAACGCAGTCTAGAGGTTTGGTTGCTAAAAGTATAGAGTGGGTCTTAGTAAAGAGTTTTCCCGTAACGAGTTAGTCTTAATTGCAAAACGAAAAATCCTTTAAACGAGACAAATTTTGCATCACGAATAAAAGCTTTTGTAATGCAAAAATATATGTTGTCTTGTTGATTTAGCTTTATCTCATGTTTCTTGAGCCAAAGCAATGCTCATTGAATTGATCAATGTAAGGCAGTGGTTGACAAACATTTTTCTTTCGTTTCCATTTTTCAATCACCAACACAATTTAATATTGTGATGCATCTTAAAATGAGTAAAACCAGAAAAATGAAAATAAATAAATTTATCCCAATTTTTGTCCGGTACTACCCACCATGACGTACTCCTCACCTTTGCACAGTAACGAGATTTACAAAATAGAAGAAAAAAAAACCGAAAATTGCATGGCATAGCGCACGCACGCAGCAGAAGGACGAAAAAAAACATGGAAAGCAACCAAGCTCCCAGGCAATGGTAAAGCCTTCCCCGGCAAGAAGATAAAGAAGGTCCTGTCAGTATGCTTCGGGGCGGCAGCAGCCCCAATGCAAACACGTTGCCCGCGTGAATGTTGTTTTTCCGGCGGCGGCGCCCAGGTGCGGACGGTTTTACGATAATGGAAGACGATTTATGGAAGACAATTGCTTAAGGATTCTCGGTCGGCGTGTTGCTTTTTCCACCTTTTTCCAAAGCGTTGTATTCGTGTATCGCGTGTATCGCACTATACGTGCAGCTGGATGGGTTCATGGTTTGTTTGGCCTTGTTTTGGAGAAAATGAATTTTCGGCGGTAGCACAAAGCTATCGTCACCCAGGAAAAGCATCTCCTTTTTGTTTTCGTTTTTCTCGGCTCTTGATATTTTTTTTGTTGTTCGTTAAGGTAGAGTGTATATCCGTCCCCAACCTGGGCCTGATCAGCTCATTCGTTTTGTGTTTTTGCGTTGCTGTTGCGTCCCTTTATCCGACATTTCGCGCTGGAAGTATGATGGAGGATTAGGTGGGCAAAATATTATTACCATAAAGAGATCCGCTTTCGGTGGTGGTTGTGTGAGCGGTTCTGTTTTTTCCCCTCATTTGCTTCCTTTAGCCGAGCTGTAGAGCAAGAAGCCAAAATAAATAAATAAAACTAATTCGGTTAAGCTCCGCCAATAAAATCTACTCCTTCACCTTCCATTTCCTCCGTGCACTGCTTCGGTAAGGTTAGAAGGCAATAACGCGGGGAAAATTGGGGACCATAAGCGGAAGCGGGGCAAGATTAGCCTTTTGTTGACACGCTCATTTCTCTTGTTACCATTTTGTGAGCACATTTTCCACCAATTGGTAACGCCCGGCTAATCTTTCTGGTGTTGAAACATACTGCCAGCGGCCGGGATCGAGCAGGTGATGATAGGGTTTGGTTGGGAAATGGAAAAAGGTGAGATCTTTAATGCGTGGGCAGGAAAGTATGGAACGGAATTGTGTTCTTACAAATAAAGAACAGAAGAAGAAAAAAACTCAAATCAATTGTCAATGGTGCGTTGATGAGTTGGTGCGTATAAGCTGCAACTTTTGAATAAGCCGAGCTCAGACATTTTGGTCCCTGACTGCAAATCCATTGGAAAGAAAAAATACAAATCTGTGCGTTGCTTTACTTGAAGGTGATTGAATTTAACGCATTTTGTAAATATATCAGTTCAAAGGTAATGATCCAAATTACAATTGCTGGCAATACGGTCTAACGGTTTCTACGGAATAAAATCAATAAAATAATATACGTGCTATTGCTAGATCATATAGGAATAGGCATGGGATTGATTTCTTCAAATCATGTTGTTGATTCTGCACTACCATTACCATTATACCCACTTGATCTTGTACTACCATTCGCGATTTTGCGTTATAATAATCAGAACAATACAATGTTTAGAAAGTCGATAAAACATATCATCAAACAAGTGAATTGGATGTTTGACAATTTTATTATTTCAGTTTAGAACATAGGATATTTATCACTGATATCTATGCACATAAAATATTATATTATATCATTTCTAGACTCTTTTCCTGGTCCCTCGAGATCTCTCTTGTTCAGGATTCAGCGTTCCCCGGATTTCAGGATTCCCCGTAAAAACATGTCTATCTTAACTAAAGTTTCATGGCTAAACTAGCATTGAACCCCGTTCGAAACATGGCTAATAAAAATGACAGAGTGTTTTAGGCCTCCAGATCGGAACTGTTATGATGCGTCTTTATATATACACTACACATTTTTTTCAACATATTTTAAACCGGTTCAGTGGTTTAGTGGTAATGGCGAAGGTCTATTAAAAGGTTCGACGTGATATCAAATCCCTTTTGGACTGCTGACCTCCCCTCCCCCCTCATATTAGTGCTCTGGTAGGCCTTGACCCTACAAGGGTTGTTGTGCCACTAAATAAGAAGAAGAATATATTTTCTTTCGAATTGACTCAGACCTAATCGTCAAAGCGCTTAGATCCAATCAGACAGCTCTTAAGTTAGATATCTTTGTGGTTCCAAGACATCAGATGAACTAAACGATGTTGTTTGTATTTAATAATAAAAATCATCTTTAGTTGCGAGTGGAGCTATTATTTGCTAAAATAATGTTTAAAAACCTGAATGAATTAAAATAATTGACTGAGAGTGATCTATCGAATGGAGGTGTCTTCCAAACAGCATGATATGGTTATAAAATTAAACAAGGATTTTTGCAATACAGATAAGGCTTATTAAAATATCACAGGTAAAAATAATGAACGATAAACAACTATTCCTGCCACTGTTATTATGTTTCCATCTTCCAACTGTTCTCCAACACAAACAAACCCAAATTAAGCATGCGAGTAGGTCTCGTCGAGGTGTGCCTTAGCGCACCAACCCGTACAAGTTGCAAATAGTAAAGTTTTCACGGAATGGCACTTGCTTTGCTAGCTGGCGGGCAGGCCGTACACACCAGGCCCAGGCTACTGCTATTGCCAACCGGCATCGTGCGGCATCATTTCGCCTGTCATTCGCACCCCGTCCGCTCTTTATTTGAGGCTAGTTGCTCGGGGCTAATAATATCGCTTTTATTTTACAACGGTCCAACCATGGTTGCTGGCACCGGAGTGCTACGGGTCGCATTTCTGCCGGTGCCCTTCTCCCTGCTCAACCGGCCCTGCGCCCCCATTAATTTTCCGTTCCATCATTTTTCGTCTCGCTAAATTATGACTGCGGTAGCAGCGGACACAACGTGTTCTTTCGCCGCTACCCTACCCTTCCACCGTTCCATTTTCATGGCATGCGAATTTTTGCTCTTTCGCACCAGCAATAAATCATGCCTTCATGCTGCATGTTACGAAAACGCGGTCGCCTGCCTCGCCCGCGAACCATGAAGCGTGTCATCGGGTGCCCATCTTTAACGCTGGGATAGCACACAACTGAGACACAAACACACTCACACATACAGGCAGAGAGAGAGACGGTTAAAATTAGCATTCATAATCGACCGGTGCTTGAATCAAAGTTGTTAGCTGCTTGCATTAAAAGGTCTGCCACTGGCCGAGGGTCACTGTTTGGCGTTCGAGCAGCCGATGTGCTAGCCGGCTGAAATCAATCTCCAAAGCAGGAGAGAGCAAGCTTGTGTTGGGCTACAAATTGACGTTTGCCGCTGGGTAAGATGACACCTTGGCTTGTTATTCCATCGAGGGCTAAAACGCCTTCATCGCTGTCATTAGCCACTTAGTGAGGCTCCGAGTTTTAAGCAGTCTCAAGAGGACACACATGTGAGAGCGTAATAGGACACTGTTTACATCGCTGTTCGCATGCACGAGACCTTTTGGTGAGGATTTGTTTCCGGTCGACGAACACCGAAATCCCTAAGTGCTTTCAAGACTCGACTCTCGTTAAAGGACGTCGAAAGGCACTCCAGCCGGGCTCTTCTTCGCTCCGGCTTGACAGAACCTTGACAGAATGCAGCAACGCCGAAAAAAAAGGTAGCAACATCATTAAGATCAAAATTGTTCATTAGACGTTCCATCTTGACGAGAAATGGTGTTTTTTCTTCCATTTCTTCGTTTTAGGATCTCACAACATATTCAGAAAAGTCGCTTCGGACGAGGGCAGAGACACCCTGGCGCGAAACCGAAAGCTGCAAGCGGTAGAGGAGGAAACATCATCGGGGTTCTGAAATGGGCAAAGATATCTTGACACAACTGGCCCGGCACATCCGGTTCCCGGGGAATAGGTCTCGTAAATATTTACAGCTTTCTTCCGGTTCTGGGCGATCAGACACCTCACCAGCCGCACCGCTGGAACGCATCCTGCGAGAAGACACATTCGCCTGGGATATGGGCCTTCCCCCGGGCCTCAGCCTCGAGGTCACCGCCAGCTGTGTGTATCTGAAAGCGTATCTGTCCGATACCGTCACCAAAATGTGCATGCACGAGCCAACAGACGGAAGTGACGGTTTTATGCCATTTAACAACCATTTAGCATAAATGGCAATCGTGTGCTGCCTGGACAAAAGAGTTTGGAGGTCTATGTGTGCGTGAGTGTATGTGTGTGTTTAATAAAAATAAAGATTCACCCGCAGCCCTCACGGCGAGGCTTGCCTAACGCGAGCTCCGAGGCTCCGGATAGGAAAAAACCAATAAAAGATCGTAAATTATCGCCACTTTCCCTTTTGTGCTCGTCCTTCCATTCTGGGTCGCTGTAAAGCCGAGAATAGACAAAGACACCGAGACCTCGAGTCGGGCGAGCAACCCGGACAACCGCTAGGGAGCAGAAGCGTCAAAGGCAAATGTTTGATTTCCTCACCTTTTTATTTTCGTAGCGAAGGTGCAGGTCGCTTCAGGTTTTTGGTGTTGGAACTGCTTGGTTTTTGTTTTTTTTTATCCTATTGCTATGATCGCTGACTTCCACCGGGACGGACAGGATGTTTTTCACTTCTCAAAAGGACCAGTGATTTATTGTGCCGGATGGCGGAAACGGGTTCTCTGTTCTCCCGCATAGCCTGGCGGATCGGAATGGTGCAGTTCCTTCCGACCCTTTGGGGTCTTGAGAATCTTTAGGTAACGTTTGCCTGTGTATAAACGTGAAGGTTTTATTTGCAACTACGGGTGCCGAGTTGCTTTTCCGACCATTGCCCAGTTCCACTTCCGGGACATTTCTGACGAAGCCCAGCAATGACTGGTAACAATGAAATCGGAATTTTATACACGGAGATGTACATCCCCGGAGAGTGGACAATTTCCGGACGACTTCGTAGGGGGTGGTTAATGTACGGTAAGGTGTAGAAACGTGTCTACAAATGGAAAGAATGCAGCTTTAAATAGTTTTCCTGTTGTCTACTCTGATGTCCAAGGCCTAGTTTCTGGGACACGCAACGTAATTCATGTGTGAGGAGGTACTCCAGGACTATCTATTTTTTATAATCTTTTTTCACAAAGCTTAGCTAAGTTTAGAAAATTTTATCTAGTATATCTTAATAGTGAAACTGATCGCGAACTTATTCTGGCATTGGAACTGATCATTTCTTGATCATAATAGTTGTGATATCTCTGGGACAAAATTTAAACAACGGACTTTGTAGTAATATTTTGGACGGAAAGAAATAACCTCACATGTGCTTTCTTCTTTGCAGCTCAAACCAGACTGCCATCAAGTTGGCCGTCTCCCCTTTATTACAATTCTTGTACAATCCTGTTATATATTCCGTCGAAATCTGTTTCGATACAATCGGGCTACCGCTGCTGACCTGTTGCTGCAAGGTGGTTGCTGCCGAGCCGTCTGATAGCCTTCCGCGAATCTTAAATATTCCCTTCAAGTCCTCCCTCTTGCAATAGTACCAACTTAACCGTCCTTGTTCCAGTGAAACGGAACAATAGTGTACTCGAAACCTTACCAGTTCTGGATCTGATGCCATACCAACAATAATTACAACTAATGTCTTTCCTCGCTAATATCCGCAATGATTCAATTAATGTATGATTGAAGTAATGCTTCAATCTGGAGTAAATTAACATTCCAAATAAAATACAACTTTCAAATTTTGTGTCCAAATCTTTTCCCAATCTCTGCTAACTGAAACCACGTATTGTTTCATGATTTACGTGTAAAATAAATTTCAATTTATTTTTCGGGAAAACTAAAGAATGCGCCTGTTACACGCCACGAGCGTAACGCCACACGGTGGTCGGTCGTTGTGGTCACGCAAACAAAGTTTTA
>KB671876.1:207104-228216 GCA_000349105.1 Anopheles epiroticus
TACATTTTTCAATTTTATTACTATAAATAAATTTAAAATATAATATAATATTTTTATTTAATAAGTTAATAAATTTTTAAATATAAATTCGCGGAAGTAAATAGCTAATTAAATTTAATAAAGCTATGATTGCGTGACCACAATGACGGACCACCGTGAGGCGTTACTCTCGCGACGTGTAACATGCGCATCCTTCCGTTTTGCCTTTAATTAAATCCAAACATATTTGGGTTCCGTATCCCGGTCAAGTTCAATCTCAAGACATCTCAAAATCTTATGATTTATTCTTGTACTCTTTGTTTGGTTTCAGTTGAATTTCGTCTTACAAAACTTCGTATATTAAAGCCTCTTTAGTATCAACAATAAAATAACCAACAGATTTGCTTTATCTACTGTTTATACAGAAAAATATGATAGCTATTTTATGCCCATATGAGTGTTCAAGCAGGGGCTTTTTGAATGCTTCGTTAAAAAGTACCTTCCGTTGTATGCAGTGGAAGCTCAGCAGCAACACCTTATGGAAGATTGGTAAGCATCCAAACGTGAGGCAATGCTAGAGTACACAGTCATCCAATCGCCAAGCCTTGGTACCCATAGATACATCGTGTTCTGGAGCCCTGGCATGACCCGGATGCCCTGGCAAACTAGACGCTTTCAGTCCAATTCAAAAGACAGACGACCAGTGCACCGACTGTCACAACGGAGTCAGACGGACAGCCGCCTCCCTCCCGAGTGGCTCCGAGCGCATGGAATCCTCCCGTCCCTTTCCCATTTCGGATGTAAACAAATAAGATATATTACATTCCATAAACAGCGACGACTGAGCCATCGCCGCCAGTAATCGTGTCGGATCGCTTTCCCGTGCCGCAAGATCCAACGCCGCAGAGCGGCAGGGTGGTCCGCGTGCGTGTGAGCGGAGCATTGTACGACCGCCAGCTGCGGCACTGTTGTTATATTCTGTGTTTTTGTTTGCACGCAGCCTTCACAAGCACTCACAGGCACACCACTCGTTGCACTCGTCCAATCGGAGGACATCCTCGTACCGAGAAAGCACCTTCAACATGGCGAACGCGGGCTCAAACAACGCGTTGCAGATGCAAGTACACCGAGGTCGATTGTGGCAAGGCTCTGGGGTTGTGCCGGCTCCACGAGACACTACCGGGAACTCTACCGGCACCTAGACTCCGGTCGACCTTCTCACCTTTGGCCGTCGGTCTGGTATGGGCGGTAGCTAGGCAGTAGTAACGATCCGGATCCGTCCAGTTGTCGTCCCAGCTACGCACACCTTTCCACACCGCCTGTCGAGGGTGGCGTGGAGTCTCTCTCCGCCGGCCCATCGAGTACTTGAACGGTGCAGAAGTGAATGCTCATTTCATGGATGAAGTTGTTTGTTTTTCTTTCGCTTGTAGATCGTGGTGAGTGTTTCGTTTCCCTTTTTTCTCTGTTGTTTGTATCGTTTTCTGTTGCCGGTGGAACCCGGACAGGGGGAGTGGTGCCAATATAAGCAGGAAAAAAATACAACACCACTAGACGGCGACAACGATTGCACTTACCCCTCCACACACCAGGTACTGGTTGCTTCTGAGCAGCTCAGGCTGGACGTTGGGACGGCGAAAATATCCTTTAAGACGTTGAACCTACACGGCCGGGCCGGAGGGAGCTTGCGAAACCGTTCGAAGGAATGTTTCGGGTACAACGCACCCGTTCAATACCGGTACGCGAGTGACGTGCACTTGAGAAGTCAAGTGGTTTCTGAAAGACACGGAGAAAACGGAGTGGAAACGTGATTCCGGCTCCACGCGCTCGCTGGACTTGAGGCGTACCACTTGTTCAACGCAGCACACTCGGCGCTCAAGTGGTGCGAACTGTAATTTTACGTGCCAGTACAAGCTGGTAAGTGGTACACGCATTTTGGAAGCGACGGATAGCGAGCGGAAGGGCCAGACTGTATGAATTTTGAAGCAAAACGATTAAGCATGTTAGTTTCTTTGCAGCCAGTCGAAGAGAAATCGGCAATGGGCTAAAGGTAAGCCGAATGGAAGAAGTTGAAAATGGTAACAGTAAAAATGGTTTTGTACGCTGTAATGCCATTTGGATTGACTATCTGTTAGACAACATACATACACATACAAACTAAAATGGTCTGAATTTGGTTTTGCAGTGCAATGCTTTGAGAGTGTCGTTCAACAAATTCTTTTTCGTAGTTTGTCCTGCAGTCTTAATATAAACAATCTTTTAACTGCATCAATTCAATCATGTAAAGCATATAAAATGGTCGTTTGTAAGAAGTTTTATAGTAAATGGAACTAATTAAACTTTCATTGCTCTAAATTTCAATTATTTTTCAATTAAAAATGGAAATAAGGCGAGTTGTCTCTAACGTCTCTTATTTTCAGTTTAAAATGATAATAATGAGAGTCAATTCCGAGAAGGTTGAAAGAATCTTAAAGATATTTCTTCGTTCACAGCTCACAAATTTATAAACTGTTAAAACTTTATTGGGTGTAAGGAAAAGCTATGAATAAATCATCAAAACGTTTTCTACATAGCGTGTTTACTCTCTTAAGTAAGATTCGTTTTAAACTATAGCAGACAACACGTTATACTTAGGGCATACTGGTTGGCTTATGATAAAAATGGCTGTTTATTTTTTATGATAAACACGTAATGTTTCGGTTCTTATTGTGCAAAAATGACGATATTTTTAATTAAATTTTTTTTTTTCAATTTACAAACAGACTTCAACTGCCTTTGATCAATATGTTTTTTTTATTCTTTAACAAGAAATATGATCTAGCAATACGGCCTGGCCGTTTCTACCGAATAAAAAAAAACAAGAAATATGATCTCATGCCTGATATACTTCATTGATTAACCAATAAAAAACTGATTTTTTTTACTTAAACTTAACATACGATAAAGGCCAAGGCAAATAAGTGCTTTGGTAGGCCTTTAAGCCCACGTGGATTGTTGTGCCACCCAATAATAAGATCTGCATTAAATGATTTTAATAAAACTTTACTAGGTTACACCTCACAAAACCTGTCGTGACGGACGAAGCTGGGACTATATCCAGTACTCACTTTTGCTTCTGAGACATGGACTCTGTCCAAAACTGACGAAACCCTCTTAGCCGCGTTTGAGAGGGAGATGCTCAGAAGGATTGTTGGCCCCATACGTGAGGAGGGACAATGAAGGAGCCGATACAACAACGAGCTTTACGAGCTGTACAACGACCTTGTACTGTTGTACAGCGGATTAAGCTCGCCCGTCTCCGGTGGGCTGGCCATGTTATACGCATGGACCCGGACGACCAAGCCCCTAAAGTCTTCTTAGGTCGTCCAGATAGACATAGGAGGCATGGTTGGCCCAAGCTGAGGTGGGAAGATGGCGTTGAGGCGTCCGCCATCAAGGCCGGGGTAACGGCCGGGTTTGTTGCAGCAGACCTAGACACTACACGGCATAAACTTCTTATAACTAGTGCAACTAGATCCTTGAAGTGACTTGCAAGTACTTGCTTTCGAAGATAAGAATATAGAGATGCCTACGTCCAATCACCAGACTGCAGTGGCCTCCAGGACTGTGTTCAGGCACTGAGATATTCCATATATTTGGATTAATGTTAATAAATTTATTCTACTTACGCATAGTTTTAATATGCATAAGTTTTAAATTAATTTCGTACATATAAACATAATAAACGTTGAAAAATGATATGTCATAAGCATGGTTTGTGGCAATGATTGAGCTTTTGTTGGAGCAAAGCTCCCCGTTTAACAAAATCCGTACCTGAGCGCGATCGTCAAGACATCCGCCATTATACTTGCCGAACAAAACAGATATCAAAACAAGTAAAAAACAACACCATAGCGTACGTGCACAACGATCAGTTTCAATAATTACTGACACAGTCAGTACGGCCAGAGCCGTTGGAATCAACTTCAAACCCGCTCGCTGCCATTGGCCAAGCGTTTGCGTCTACTTTTACAGTTTCTGTTTGCATTACGACGTTTTTGTTGTTCTTGTTGTTTATTCCTGCTCCCCTTCGCAGTTCCCGGCTGTCGCTCTCTCCCTGCACTGGTGTTTGATCATATGGATTTCGTTGGTTTGCGCCCCTAACGCCAGAACGAAAAAAGGCAGCAAACGTAAAGATATTCAGGACAAATCGTGGTGCTCGTGGTGGGAAAGGTATGTACAAACACTGTCAACGAAAGACGAAAAAGGAACCTCCCTCCTGCCTGCAGTAATGGGTGAAGTGAGCAGGAAATGGGTAAATAGACAACAAGCCGGCCGAACAAATATTAGCAACAACGCTGAGAAAAACAATCAACAAGGGATGAAAAAAAATGAGATAGAAGGAGGGGTAGCGGTCTAAAAAAACATAAACAGAGAACGCATCAAGAATGGTTAAAAAAAAGAGTTGAGAAAAGATGAGAAAAAGCACGTACATGCAAGTTGCTTTTAAGTGGCTAAAACGCAAAAAAAAACGAAAATAGAAAAATAAAAACATCCGATGGATAAGAAAAAAGTGAACACAGTTGTGAATAAAATTAAAATCAAAAGCAAAGAACACACCGCAAACCAGCAACGCAAGCTGGCAGCAAACGGATGGTGAAACTATTCACCAGCGATCGCGCACGGCACAATTGTCATCCAGAGTAAAGCACGTTGTTGAGAAAGCGCAAACAGTACGCTTGTATCCATCGCTTCTGCAGACGCTTTCTTAAACCGAAATCCGATGCATTTGTTTGTGTGCTTGGCTGTGTACAAGTATGAGCTTATGTATGTGTGTGTGTGCTAGGAAATGCAAACAGTGCCGCTGCCGCCGTTAGAATCGGGCTTTTCTCCCGTTTTCCTTCGGAGAAGCGTTCCCAGCTTCGCTTCCATTAAGATATTACTCTCCGCATTTGTGTGGACGGTCGACTTGGGCATGCCGGCCGTACCGCCGCTAGCGTGCCGCTTAAGTATGAAGGATGACCACCGGCTGGCGAGAATCGGACGCCCGCTGTGGCCGGGCCGCGTCCCGGGAACACAAATTAAATAATGAAAGCCGTAAATACTGTTTGCGTTAGTAATTGATATCTTTGCCTTTTGCACCTTCCTGTCGAGTTTGCTAGCGAGGTCTTGGTTTGCACACACGCGCTTGTGTGTTTCTGTCTGTGTGTGTGTGTGTGTTTGTGTGAGTCGTTACGACTTTTCACACCACCATATGACACGGTTCGATATGAACGGATCAAGAATTTTTGCTCGTTTTATTGTTGACGAGCGTTAGCGCTGCGCGTAATGGTGCTAATAAAACAGAAGCTGGTGTTAATTTACAGCTTAAGAGGTGCCATTTAATTTTTGTTTGCACGGATTGCGAACAGAATCACAGCATCGGATTGATTAAATCAGCTGATTCAAGTGGATAAGAAGAAGCCTTAACGAATCAAATGCACGTGTTTAAATAAATTACGCATACATTTTAAAATACTTACTTGAAATACAGCCTACACATGCACCACGAAAGGTAAAAAAATATGTAGCAAAATCAGTTGCTCAAGTGAACCCACAAAAGGTTTTTTCGAATTTTAACAGTTTTGCGGTGCCTAAACTTTTGAGTAATTTTCACGTCCATTTGCGTGTTTATTATTTTACACAATAAAATCAAACATTTTGTTTCTAAATTTCTTGTGAAATTTGAGGTCGAAAATATGATTTTATTGTTTCACGTTACCATCAAATATCGAAACATATACTGTGTAATTATTAGTGTATTATTTTCACAATTCATAAATGATGTTTAGATAGGATGAAGGAGGGTATATCATGAAAGTTGAGCTTAGATACTATAATAAATATATCGATGAATTTATTGTTCTAAAGCTTGAAATGGTTGTGGTATGCAAAAATGTCACGCTCGTCACAACATTTCTCATTGAGCTTGAGCTCACATTTCGAAACTATTGGATCAGATCACAGCTACGTTTTGCAAGCTCAAATGAAAATTAATTGTTTGCAACAGTCGTTTTTGCTCCACTTTTGTGTTTGAAATTTATGTTTGATGAGTTTACTAAAACGTCTGTTATCTAGCCTATTTTGATCTCGCGTGCAGCTGGATGGAAAAGTCAACTTAGAACAACAAATAATAGCATTTCATGAAAAACAAATGATTACAACAAAATTGGTATTCGATTATTACTTTTGGCAGTATTTTAAAAGTTCCTCGAATCTAGGACATCTCTATTTCTCGCAAGAGTTTTTTGGGAAAATATTTCTATAACACACGTGCTTGAACAAGCTAGAAAGCTAAGTCTAGGCAGTGTAGGTCAAGATTACTCAACGAATTGCGCTTCGTTGACCACAGCCTATTACAGATTATTGCAGCTAATCTTTTATCGGACTAATCGCTCCTTTACTAAAAAGACAAGCCAGATGCCTGCTAACAAGGCAAAATAACTTCACGGGCCGCATAGTTTTACCATAGGCAGCACATGAGCCCCGCGAGCCCTCAAGAAGCTCCTGCTTGGTGTAGAAAAACACCGGAAAACATTGATGCTGTTTTCCTATTGAAGTAACTTCAGCGAACCTGCATGGTTCGTTAACCGTATTACGGTAAACAGGTTGTTATGTGATGCAATTAGATTAAAAGATTTGTCTTATAATTTTTTTATTGATCTTTCTCTTGAATTCTTCAAATCGTGTAGAAATTTATTCATTCATTTAGAATGACTTTTTAACAATTTTATTCATAAGTTCCAAAATTCGTTTTTCATTTAACATTTCGATGATTTTTGGATTGAAGAAGGGTCTGCAGTGTAATATTCTTACTGAAAAATCACTTATTATGCACAGCAACTTCAAAGTAAAATTCTTTATATTGTTCTGTTCTGAATGTGGGAATTTGGACACGAGTCTGAATATCCATAGGAGGATACAACCTTTCTCGCAGAACAGAAGAAGAAGAAGATATTGTTCTGTTAAAATATGCACGAAAAGCAAAACCAAAGTTAAACTAATTGAAAAAAAAAACGTAACTCAAACACATCCTTCGCCACTTCCGCATGCATCCCGCCGTATAACCATTCTCCACAAGTTTCCACCTCGCGCAGAGTTGGAATTCTTTTAACTGCCGAGCAGGGCGTGAATGTTTGCGCAGCTCATTCGCACCATCACACCTTCGGGGCGGTGTGATTTTTCATAGCGCTCCCCACCCGATACCGTTCGGACAACCTGTCGTGACCCCTTGGTTCATCAACAACGCGTTAGCATTTATCGAGATGTCTCTCTGTTTCGTACCTCTACCATTCGTTTCCCTCCTATTTGTTCACGCCTTTTACCGCCAAACTTTCTGGTTTGGAGCGGCTCAGAATGTAAGGAAACGAAATATCATCAACTGTTTGTGCAGGAGAGTGGAGACTTACCGTTGAGCAGGCTCGCGTCTGAGCGCACGCCAGGTCCGGCACGGAGTGCTGCAAGTAGAGAAAGGGGAAAGAAGAGAGGAGGAGGAGATGAAAAACGTGTAAAAACAAACTGACAACGTGTAATGAAGCGAAGTAGCTGCGTTTGCGTGAGGTGAGAAATGTTAATGTCTATTAATGTGCCAATGGGGTTTGCACGCTGTACGCTGAGAAACAGTAACACTAACATACGCTGGAAGAAAGTTCTCTGTTTCGTCGTATTTTCTATTCTATTCCATTTCAAATAAAAAAATACGAGGTAAAAAATTTAGTAAGGTAAGCGTTCCAATTCGATTACCTTCCAGCACTGCAGCAGGAAGTGAAGAAGGAAATCATTTCAACAACAAAATCCCCCACACAGCCACTGTTAGTGATCGCTTTTGTGTTCGGCAAGCAGCGGAATGGAACTTCCATTCAGTGCCCGTAATGCAAATAAAATCAGGCCTCCCAGACCTTCCCCCTCACACGGCGCTCGCTAGAGTGAGGATGGAGCGATTTCAATTTTCGAAAAATAGCAAATGTGTCTTGGTTGCTGCTACTCCTGGTGATGATGTTTATCTTGCGGTTGTCGTCCGCTTCTTACCACCGAAGCACGCCAGCACCGATACTGCCCGGGGAGGGTGGAGAAAACTAATTTACACTTCAAGCAATATAATTTCTGTGTGTTGTGGAATCGATCTTTTCTCCATTTCCTGTTTTTTTTTGCACTTTGGCTTTCGAGGGTGAAGAAAAAATCAAATTGTCCAACTTTGCTGTTCCGTCTATAGAGCGGTACGCGTTGATTGAACTACTCGTGTTGATTAAACATTGCTGCTACAGGGAGAGTTTTAACGATGGCTTGCGCGTATTCAGTTCTGATAATAAATGTGAAAATTCGCTTAGCGAACAGAATAGGGAACTTATTTTACATTTTAATTTGAAAATTAACTTGAATGTTTGGCCGTAAAAATCTGTGACTTTCATAAGACACGTTTTATATAACCAAATAGTGATCGAATTCTCAATTATAAAGAATCATCAGAAATCATTTCCAGATACACATTAGAGCAGAGATGCACATGGAAAATTATAAATAAAGGATGTATTACTAGTTAAGACTGTAATTTATTTCTTGTAAAGAATACAGGATTTACAGCATAAAAAATATAATATATACATTAATATTAAGAAGATAAGCGCTAAAAATATCATGGCCGTTGTCCCATCTTATGTTTGTACACATTGGGATCTCCATTCTAAGTTGCACAAGCTACATTTGTAGCTAAAAATACGAAATGGCGAGACATGCACATTGATTTTTTTTGTTTGGTTGTAACAGGCGTGCTGTATTGCTTTCATACCTTGTAATCATAAAAAAACTAAATTTAAATGTTGTATAAAGTGTATTGAGCGCAAGCCATGTGTTAAAACTTTTCCAGAACTATATAAAATTAAGGTACTCTTACTACATGCTAACTGTGTTTTTTATCAACAATATGCACAAACTTCAACGACTACAGTAGCCTTAACAATTGTAACATAAACAATATCATTTCATAACAATATTGGATTGAGTTGGAATTTAATTCACTTGAAGGTTCTTCATCTTTTTGGCTGGCACACTCAACCCACATTACTACTGTGCCACAGTTGTCGCCCCCATCCTGTTGGAGATTTTCCGTACATCCTGGAGAACAAGCGTCTATCCTACACGCTGGAAAGCCCCGTGGCTGGTGCCTATTCACAAAAAGGGCGACAAATCTGATGGAGCAAACTATCGCGGAATTACGTCGCTGTGCGCCTGTGCTAAGGTGTTGGAACTCCTGGCGTATGAGCAACTTCTCGCAGCTGCTTCAAACAACGTAAGCGCCGTTCAATATGGGTTCATTCTTAAACGCCTCACCGAAACGAACCTCATCGAGTTCATCAGCCTCTACCACAAGACCATGGACGACGGCCTACAAGTGGATGCAATATACACGGACATCAAGGCTGCGTACCACACTCTATGCTGTTAGCAAAGATGAAGGTCCTTGAGCTTCCGAAGCCATTTCTTGCCTGGATACGGTCCTATCTTAGTGACCGCACTTACCGTGTGAAGATGTGTTCCGTATTGTCACGCCTCATCAAAGTAGCTTCGGGGGTACCGCAAGGGAGCAATCTCGGTCCGTTGATGTTCATCATTTTCATTAATGACTTGATGTGTGTGCTGCCTACCGGTAGCCACCTGCTCTACGCCGACGACCTAAAGCCGTACCTCCCAATTCGCAGCATAGAAGATCAGGGCCACCCTCAAGCAGCTCTGGATGCGTTCCAGCCCTGAGTCCTAGAGCTCAGCGTTGAGAAATGTTTCACATTTACTAACAGACGTTGCCCTTTTGCCTACAATTATGCGACCTCAAGAATCCATTCGTCATCAAGATGCTATACTGCTTGCTTGTGCGCTCCGTGGTGGAGTATGCGTCCATGGTATGGTGGTCAAAAGCGACGCGATCTATGGCCCGTGTGGAGTCGATCCCGGGGGATTGAGGGTGTTCGAACTCGAGAGACTTTCTGCTGACAGCTCAAGCAGACATAAAATATTAAAGGGTTCAAGAATTTCAGCAACTGTTCATTAATAAAAAAAACTTGAGACAAAGCTTATTACCATTCTCATGACCAACATTTTCACTATTTTCGACAAAATTATATGAAAAAGTTTATTTTGAGTAATGCAGAATGACTTTGTTTACACGCACTGTTTCCAGTGGTTGCGTTGATTAACTGTCAAAACTGTCAAAAATCGATCAAACTTTCATCTATCGAACGACGAAACTGATATAAAATTTAATCCGAATCAATTCAAGCCCTCCCGACGAATTCGATAGCCGTTCGACATATACGATAGGCCTGGTATTCGGCCCTGCAAATAAAGGACGGCAAGAGTCCAAATGGGATTCGCTAAAACGTCTGGCCTATACAATGACGTTCTTTGTGAGATTACTACTTAAACCACTGAGTTGGCCCCGGTCGCTGAGGGTTTTTTTTTTATTAATTTAAGATTTGTCCAATTTCGTTGACCAATCTGCATCAGAATTGGTTTCATATTTTTTGTTTCAAGTTCAACATTTTTTTTTCCACTGAAAAAAAAGTCCCGTTATTCACGATGAGGAAAAAATGACTTCAATTTAAACAATTGAACTGTTTTAATAAAAAGGTGAAGGCAACTGCGGCACGGGTCTTCACACCCGACAGGACCATGGCATTAGTCCTATCCAGCACGCTCTGTTCCCCAGTTGAAAGTACTGATTATCCATCTACTTGCTAAAATAAATTCGAGGTAAAATCAAGTTCGGGGGTTGGCTCAATAGTCTAGTAGTAGTTTTGTCCTATTAGTTCACTTAAGCTGAGAACAAAACATCCAAAAATAGCATTCTAGCAAGCCTTGATAATACAAAGGTTTTTGGGTCCCCAAAAATGAAGAAGTAAAAGCTTAATCTCGTGAGAGACAAATGGCTTACTAGATCAAAAATAAGATGAAGGAATTTTATTTTAAAAAAACATTACTAAAAAAACATAAACCAGGTTTCTTCAAGACGATAATTAATAATCATTTATTTGAAATTCATGCTTAGTTGATACCAATAAACAAGAAATTTACGCGATACATAATTAGGTTACCAAAACAGTTAAGTTAAAAAATAAAATTATTTCCAAAGTAATGGCCAAGCCGTATTGCACGAAAACAAAAGAAATAAATAATAATAATTATAAACAGCGTCAGAAGACACAAACCACACATGATAGTTTAGCACAATAATGGCACATGAATTTACAAGCCAGCAGGTAATACAAATGTAACCTTTGGAAGAGTACTGGCTTTACTATTAAACTAAAACTAAAGCTAAAGAAATTATTAAAACAGAGTAGGAATGTCAAAAGTTCTGGCATCGTATTTAATTCTTTTTGGACTGCTACCGTCTTTCTTCCCATATGCAGGATAGACTATTCTGCTGTAGGTATATTTAAGACAAGCAGAAAACAAAACAAAGCTCATCAGTGCGTTCGTAAGCAAAGATCTTACTAGGGCTGTAGTATCTCTTAAAAAAAATAAATAATAAAATAATAAAAATGATTATAGTAACATATTGTTTTATGTTTTCATTAAAAACAATTTGTCTATATTGAAATAAGTGTGCTGATTAAAAACTAAAGATGATGATGATGGTAACAATAATACTGTTTAATTTTAACGAACGTACAATTATAACACCTTAATTTGTAGTTAAGTGACCCATTCCCCTAAGAAATAATCAATTTCGGTAAATTACAAATGTGGATAAATAAACTCCAAAATAAAATAAATAAAGTTTAGCTATTACTGAAGGTTATTAGTGCGTTTCATATCCCCATGCACATTCGATCCATTGTAGGGGAGAGACAGTGAGTGACAAACCGAGATGCTTTGCATCCTTACCATCACTTTCGTTGATCATTAATCGAAGGTATGAATAGTGTTTCCCCCTGGAATAGACTAGCAACAAACAAGTCCAAGGGTAGTGAAGAAAATATCTTTTCGTTTGCTCCTGCCAGCAGTCTTAAGAGTCAAGGATAGGACTGGGGCGATAAACTTCGCCATCAGCTTGTCTGTTACTATTCGTTTGAAGCTTTTTATTAAGCCTTTCACGCCATCTTGCTACTGAATTCGATTGGCTCAATGGTAAAAGGCACAGTACGAGTGTGCTGGTGTTGGAACGAGTTCGATTCCCCGTATATGTGTGTGGTGGTTGTCGTCGCTCTTAATTTGCTTCTCCAAACTTGCGATGGTGTGCATAAAAGTAAGCTATATTGCATTCATTGTTGGAAGTTCTTAGAAGTGCTTTGAAGAACTGGCTTAGTGCGTTGTCTCCAGCTCATTTAAAAAAAAACTGAAACTTAAAAAGGATTTTGTGCCATTTTTCATTGCGAAACACTCACACCCTGCCTGCCACTCAGATTTAGTGTTTGTGATTTTAAATCTCGTTTACCCTCGACACACATCGCCCAGCACCACGGTGCACACGGGAGGGCACTTTATTTTAATCGATCTCCGTCGCATCGTTGACGATGGCTGGGTGCTTTGGAGGTACACGTTTGCCCAAATACAACAAATGCTGCTCACACTCGCAAATCGATAAGCCACCCCTCTTGTGTCCTTCGCTCTCGCGTGTCCTCATTGCGGGTGGCTTTTGGATCGGCAGGTGGCAAGCTTTGGAAGAACCTCACTGCCCCCGACCGCGCCCTCCCCATTTCGCCCTTTCTCAAGTCCCCTAAGTTCCTTGGCCTGGGGTGGCTAACGAGGGTAATTCTCTGGAGGGAGCGCTGATGATGGGCGATGATGATGATGATGATGGCAGTGGCAACATCTCGGATTTCCAGGGATGCCAACAAGAAACGAAGCTGGAACAGTTTAACTGACGTGTGTGTACGAGTATGTGAATGAGCAGTGTAGTTGTAGATCACATGAGTGTGAGAGAGACAGAGAGAGAGAGAAAGAGAGAGAGAGAGAGAGAGAGGTGAAGCGAGAGAATTAGGGAGGGAGAGAGCGAGAAAAGAGAAGGTACAAGCTGGTGAAAAATCAGTCGAGAAAACTCGTTTAGCCGACAGCAAAGTTGAGTGACCGGGAGACAGAGTAGCCAGAGCGGGAGGAAAACTTTAGCGAGACAAGTTAGACAAGCTCAAGCTCCCGAGCAAGTATTTCGAAAGAGTTTTCACCTCACACTTTTTCGCTTTTCTTTTGCTTCAACCTCTTTTCCAAGACCACCACCTACCCCCCCCCCTCCACCTGCATCTTCCACCCCATTGTAATGCTCACGTTTTCACTTTCCCTGCCTTTGTTCGCTTTGCTCCTTTCACCGGTTCATTTCCATTCGGTTTTAGCTCGTCTGGAGCACTGGGGGCAATGACAATCCGTTTGAGTGCGCACCAGGTGGGCGAACGGTATGGCATACGTTCACATACACGCGCACCTACACACTAGTGGCTGCGAAGTGAGCATCCGTTCGCTGGCGGGTGGGAAATAAATTTTCCGAAAAACCCAAAGCTGCCACACGGCAAACGGTATCCCACGCGGGCTGCTGGTACGGTTTAGCCGCTGGCATCAGAATCCACCGAAGCAAGGACGGGCTGGACGGGCGGGAACGGGGCAAACTTTTCCACATCCCAGTTTTTGAGTAGACTTTCTTTGTTTTCTTTTTTCAAGCGTCGCTTTTATTTGTGGCAAGCTCTCTCCCTCTCTCTCACTCATTCGCAATCTTTCTTTTACACGTGCTGGAATGGTTATCGATTACCAGTTTTGGGCCCGCAAACGACCTGCAGGAATGTCTAACAATGGTCCCAAATAAAAAGAAGAAAGGAAGAAGAAAGCAACGTTAATGCTATTCCAAAGATGCATATAATCACTTAAGGCTGGGCCGGATGGAGGCGCCCAGTTCGGCGTAGCTTACAAAGTGCAAGGCGCACCCATTGTACGCTTTTGGCAACGCTTTTTAGTGTGAAGATGAATCTTTGTACCGCTCGTTAATATCTTGCAGCTTAAATCACCTCTGAGTTGAATCATATTTTTATGTTGCTGATTTCGTGCATCAGGTGATAGATTTGTTCGCTCCGAAATGCCAAACAATTAAACAATATGACTAACCAATTTACTGTGTGATCATTTGAGTGTTTGTGTCCTTATTTAAGAATGTTAAACAAAGATACTTTTTCAACGGTTTTTTAACTTTTAATTAAGGGTAAACTATTTCTTCTTTTTTATGAACTCCAACGTCTGCCTGATTTTTTTTGTGTTAATATTTCGAAGATCATACCCTGTCAGGCATTCAAAATAAAATACTTAAATACTTTTAAAAAATTGACATAATTATATCAAATAAGAATACTATATTTGGTACTCGTTACTTTGTTTGTCTCAAATGTTTCAAGTTGAGTTTTTATTTATTTCGGTGTTTTATTACAAATAAATAGTAAAAACCTACTTTTTTACTTATCACAGAGATAAATGCTTTTTTAAAAACGCTCAATTAGTAATTTTGTAATTTTGATAACTAATTATACAATTGAAGTCAAACAGGATCTGAATTTCAAGGATTTTCTCAAGTTTCAAATACATATTTGAAGGATTCAGGTTCCAGGTGCACAATTGAGGATTTAATTTGAAAAAAGTTGAGTGTGTCGTTTGTAAATTAAATGATTTTAAATTTTCTAAAATGTTTAAAAATCATCCAACGGTTATGAAAGCACTCACCAAGTGATAGAGATGTCTTTTGAGATGAAAACATTCAATTTTTGATATTCAAATTTCAATAGAGACTGATTTGAGAACACATTTAAATGTTTTCCGAATGAACTAAATAACTTGAATTGCTTTAAAAGTAGTACCTCACGTATCTCACTATAATTTTGTGTGTTTGCTAATATTTTTTATAGTTTTTAGAGTGTACTAAAGGTTATGCTTTAAGATTATCATGTTTTAAAAATTAAATCCGTTTATGACCTGTTGTGCAACGTTTTTACTCTCAAGTTGGTTCATATCGAAATATTCTTTTTTTTTTGCTGTCGTTTAGTGTCGTTAGGCCGATAAATATTGAAAACAGTTTTTGATACCATGCGACGAAATCATAGCGCAAAATTTTATCAAAAAGAAGTAGACAACCTGTGGAACGTGCGATAGGACGGAATATTTTGGATTTTCAGCAATTGAGTTGAAATACAGATTATTTGAGAATATTTGTAAATTTTGTTTGTTTTGTTGTAAATGTTGTTATTAACTTATTAATGGCCTTGGATTTCATAAGAAAATCAATTGTATCTGTATGTTTTTTTGGTTGATTAATGTTTTGGTGTATTTTAAGAATTGTAAAGAGGAGATGATGCTGCCACTACATCAAGTACCATGATGTGATATGATATATTTGAATTCAACGCGCCGTGAGTGGCCCCCCTTGAAGCATGCTTAACAATAAGTTACAGTTAACACGTATAAGGCCGCACGGTACGAATACAATTTAAAATCGTGGTACGAGACATACGAAGTTCAAAACGATCACGCACGGCATTGAATTCACAACACATTAAAATAAGTGGATCAGAGCAGCCAAATCGAGTGCATCGTTGCTCCACGTCAAGCAGCGATCGAGCACGAAGAGATCTAAGAAGGACTTAGAGACCTAGCGTCCAGTGTAGTCCACCTGCTCACCCCAACAACGCAGAGCCATCTAATGCATACATATCAACAAACAAATGACTTTCAACGACTTTGATAAACTTACTTACTTATTCAAAGAGTGTAACAATCGCCTACGATAACGTGTTACCGTATATACCTGCAGCAATAAATACCGACTTTCCGATAGGGTAAAGGTGAGTTTGAATTTAACGAAAAAAAAGGAATCAGTAAAACTCATCACTTTACACGTTACAACTTACGTTCTAGTTTTCCGTTCTAGTCGTAATCGGCGAAAGAGGACGGTTGGACTAAACTTTTAAGGCACTCCTGAATGGCCTGAATGGCTCTTATACACGGTTAAGCGTTGCAGCGTTAAAACGTTTAGTGCAATGGAGCAGACCAACGTCAGCAGCTCCGGCAAAAAAGCATGCAACTCTCTGTGTCAGGACGATACCGGCCGATTGGGTAGTGGATGAATGTTGAAACTGTTTGTTACACACCGCAACCACAAATGCGTTTGAGGGAGAGAAATAAAAACGTACACTTACGCACATTCGGGACAGAAGCGGTGGAAAAGCATCACCAAAGCATTTTCCTTTTTCTTCTAAACGGCCGCGTAGCGTAGCTGCAGTCCGTCCCGTGGATGTCGTCCTCGAAAACACAATGGCCAAAGTGTGCAACCGAAAACAGGGCAAAAAAGTAAAGCAAATGTAACGGACCTGCTGCTGGTTCTCTATCGTGGTCGCTCTCGATCCGCGTGTTGAAGCACACATTTACAAACGATTGCGGTGAGAGTGGAGTGAGTAGGTGAGTAGTGCCAAACCGATCCTTTACATGCTTGGAAGAGGACCGCAAAACAAAAATAAAAGAGTGAAAAAAAAAACGTAAACACCAAAAACACGAAAAGTCTACAACAGTATAAACGTTTTTAGCTTGTAGCTCGCACGGTCGGTCATTGCTGCCGTAAATCCTGGCGAAGAAATGTTACTCCGTATCGCAGTCCGTGCTGGAAAGGTATATGCGCGTGGGTGTGTGTGTGTGTGTGTGTGATTTGCCAGGCCAGCAGCACAAATGATCCGGTACGATCCGGGCAAGGTGTAAGGTCACTGCCCAAACGCGCGTGAAAAACGATGATGATTTTCCGTTCCCACCGGTTGTGTTTCGCTGCATTTCTAACCTTGTTTTCGTTTTTCTTTTTCAGTCTTTTACGCTCCACCGTCGTTCGCCGTATGCAAATGTTTGCAACGGGATCAATAGAAACGGTGCACAAAATTGTACATTTCGATCCTTGCGACCTAGCACCCGCCTTTCCTTTCGTTATTGTGACCTTTGTAATCTAACATATACCAGCATTCGGAATGACTGCATCCACGGGAGGGAAAATGAAGCAAGAAAATGGAACAGGAAAATTGACAAAAAAATCTAAAGCGGTGCGTGGTGGTGGTGGCTTTTGCGATTGTGCAACATATACCACCTTAACCATGGAGAGAGCACATAAATTTATTCATGCTGCTGTTTCAACCATAAAGCGTTATAAATTATTTCAGTGTTTTGAACAATAGTGTAAAGAGCCAAGGGAATTTTTTGCCTTTCAAATGCTGTTTCTTGTTTTTCTCTTGCCTTTAGACCAGAGTTGTTGTTGTTGTTCTATTGCCTATTTTTTTATCTCTAAATATTTGAAATATCGCTATGTTGTTTTGAAGTTTTAATTATTTATGTGCAAGGGTGTATTTTTTAACCAAACTACCTGGTAAAATATATTTTTATTTATTTTACTTTATGTTATTGTTATTATTTCAAGGATAAAGAAGTCCCTTCAAATGTTTACGTCCCCATACGTGTTTAGTCCCCATACGTGAGGAGGGACAATGCAGGAGCCGATACAACGACGAGCTGTACGAGCTGTACAACGATCTCTCCGTTGTGCAGCGGATTAAGCTCGCCCGGCTCCGGTGGGTTGGCCATGTTATGCGCATGGACCCGGACGACCCAGCCTGTAAAGTCCTCTCAGGCCGTCTACATGGCCAGAGGAGGCGTGGTAGGCCCAAGCTGAGGTGGGAAGATGGCGTTGAGGCGTCCACCATCAAGGCCGGGATAACGGATTGCCAGACGACTGTACGAGGCCGTGAGCGGCTTCGGAGTTTGTTGCAACAGGTGAAGACCGCGAATCGGATGTAGGGGCGTATAAATGAAAAAATGCTTTATGAGGATCTTAAATGTTTTTGTTTTCTTTAAGAACTTTATTATTTACCCTAAAAAACTGCCTCAAAATACGTAGAAAATAACAAACTTTGAATTTGTGCAATTATTATAAACTCAAAAAGCTCTATTCGTTGTAAGAGTAAAATAGTTAGCTTTCATGGTCCTTAACATTCATATGAATGAATTTGTGTTGTTGATAAATCTGTATTGCAGCGCAACACTCCAGTTGAGGATTTTGGTGTTGATCTCGATTTTAAACTCACGTTTCAGAAGCATATCGAAAACATCGTCAACAGCGCGAATAAGATGCTTTATTTTGTACCAAAACAAGCTGTAGTATTCAAATACCTGTAAACCTGTTTATTCTGCTTTATCTTAGCATTTATCTGTATTGTGTTGGCAAACCTGTAATGCAGTAGGCTGCGACGCTTATTTACACACAAGAAGAGTAGGGTGTAATTCTCAGTTTTCACCATTTCCCTAGAGTTGGTGAAGTTTGGCTAAATGCCTTGGCAGCATACCCTTAGGAAGTCGTCACGTAAAGAAGAAAACTGTTTTGTACAATGCTATAGTTTAAGGTGGATTATTTGTAATATATTTAACGCAAAAGACGCATACCTAAAGTGCTACTCGTTACGAATATCAACCATAAAATTGAAGGTTAAGCAGGTGTTCAAAGGCGTTGATAAAATGGATTTTTTTGGCAACTCCTTTATTCTTTTATGTTTCTTTCTCATCTACATTTTTGCTTCACCATCACGCCTAGGACTGGAAGCAATAGGGAAACACTTTTCTCGTACTTCTTTCATCACCTTTACTGCTTTGATTTCAACCCCACCCTTCCTACCCCATATCCCACCCGTCTCTCCCGATCGATCATGCAACTGTTGCATAAAGCGCCTACATCTCTCGCGCCAGCTCCACCAGTCAGCCATACATAAATAAAAACCCCCGAAACCACACACCACTTCAGTAAAGGTGGCCAGCGAGCGCGTACAACGGAAAAAAACGGCAAAGAATATGTCCAGCGAGGAAACGTGGAAACGCAGGCGGGAAGAAAAGAAGCTTATATTTTATTCATGTTGATGTGCTGCTGAAAAACAGTTTCATTCCGTGCCCGGTCCAGTAGCTGGGCAGGGCGTTTCGGGGACGGCTGTTCACATAGGTAAGCTCCATCGTGCGATACAGTGGGGGAGGGGCAAAGAAATCGGGTTGTTTTTTTCTTCATCTTTTCGGAAAATGTCCGGCTAGTTGCACTGGAGCTTGTTTACATCAAAGCTGGCTACATGCTGGTCGGGCGCTAGGTAATGAGGAGTAACCGAAACGACTACGTCATTCTGATTATTTTTGGAGCGTTGGTACAGTGTCTAGCACCCCACTTTGGACTGCTGTAAATCTGGGTTTGGAACTCTCGTTACTTTTGATAAATAGAAATAGCCGAAAATAAAACTATAGAAACTTGAGAGAAGCAGGAACAAACTGTAAACATGTGGAAAGCAAGCAATTCCAAACACTTTGGGTTTATTCACGGTACTATTATTGATGCAATACATTTGATAAATTCGATAGTAGCAAATAAAGCAAATGTATTCTAGGATCAACTCGGTTGTCAATCATGAATTGGAAACGTTTTGTCAAGCTTTAACTAAATTGAACTAAACTTCTTGTTCTGATTGTAACCACTGCTAAATAACTGTTTACCAACTTAACTAGGTGGAAGACTATCGTTTTGCGGCTCGTGTTGTTTTTACTATCTTTATACATATCGAATGATATTAAAGTCTAGGGTTTGTTGAGGTCTACCAAAAGCACTTTACTTTACTTTAAGGCAGTTGAAGTGAAATCACATTTCAACTCCACCCAAATTTTGTCTTTTAACAGAAGAATAATTTTGAAACGCTCCTGATTGCCCCATATTAGCTTTCCATCTGGGGTCGACGAAACGCTTTCCCTTTCTATCAGCGATTAATGGAACCATGTATCATCAAGATTCAGAGGCGCTCCATACAAGTATGATTTCTACCTGTATGCATTAGTAACACCCTAACCTAGGTGAATAAATTATTGTTTTACTTTTGTTGATATATTGTAACTCTTTCTATTTCGCAAAACAATAAGTGAGAAGTTTAATGCTTCAAACAATATTTTGACAGCTCTCGGTAACTTTAGATCTGCCGTCACTACTGTCGCAACTACACGTCCTAAATCCCGGTTTTTATCGTATCGTTTTTATTGCCGATTTGCCACAAATGACTAGAATTTTCCCTTTACCTGGTTTAAATATACCATGACTGGTCCGTTAAAATGTTCAACTATTTTAGGAGAGTTTTTCCGGTGAGAAAATAAATATTATTTAAATCTTGTTCTATCGAGCACAAACGCATACTTTTGATCAAAACTTCAAGTCTTTTTACACTCAGGCCCTCGCAGACTCAAGACTCAGCAACCGCGTTATTTTCTGTTATAATTAAATTTTTCAAAGTCGCTTAGCTCTGGAAACAATTTGAGTGATGTAAAAATTTGATACGATTGTTTTTTTACATTAAATTAAAAAAATACATGGACCAGGACTCATTTTTTTAGATAACGGTTTTTAATATTATTGCTATTACGTCCAACGTTTTTGGTTTTGGTTTATTATGGGCCTTCTACCAAAATAGAATGCTCTGCTTCTCCTTATTTCTCTCTAGTATTATAAACGAGGTGTAGGACAAGATCCCTGAGAGAACCTTTAGCCTTTTTAAGTTTATAAGAACTAGTTGAAAGTGCCTAAGGTTTCGGATGAGCCAGTTGCTCAGGTGTTTGGAATTGCGTGCGCACCACTGTAGGGATATTTTAACGAGCCAGCGAGCCACACGGAGACGTTTGTAAAACCGTGGTAAAAGCGGAAAAGGAATGAACATTCGACGAGTGGGTGCTTTTGTGACTTTCTGGGGGATATTTTGTTTTGTTGACAGATTTTTCGTTTAAGCCCAGGTAGCCTGCGTAGCCAGGAATTTTTGTCATATTGTTTATAAGCATATTCACCAAATTGGTTAAATTAGAACAAATGATTCAATTTCAAATATAATGAACTCGTTACTTTCAAAAACATTCTTCCTTAATCTTCTCTGGTTACTTCCTTCCAACGGTCCTACTTGCAAACACGCCGCACGTACAGCATGTTAACCATATTTAGTTTTTCCCTCGTCTTGTTGCCGCTCTGTTTGCGCGCACCAATTTATCATGCACGGCGCAATACTACGTGCGCCGTAATCATTTTCGCGCTTGCCACATCTTGCTCCCACCTACCACCATCCCCCCCCCC
>KB671876.1:236046-278506 GCA_000349105.1 Anopheles epiroticus
CCCTCCCCCAACAAAGCTACCCATTGTTGGAAAAACCGGTAGGCCTGGAACAATGCTAAAACTGGGAAAAAATTGCGCTTACGCTAAAGGGACGAACCATCGGATAGTCTGATAAGAAGTTCCGCACTCTGCTCCGTTCCAGTTGTTCCTTTGCAATGCTGGCGAGAGATGGGCGTGCGATGCGTATTGGAGCGCATCGGATGGAAATGAGTGTGGCCGGAAAAAGTTAGCCAGCCGGCTTCCTACTGTTTGGTTTTGTCTTTCCTGTTTCCCTTTTTTTCTTCCCGCCGTACACACGCATTCGCATCCGCAGATGCCACTTTTTCTTGGCTGAATCTGCTTCCCCAGTGGTTAGTAAAGGCCTTGTTTTCGGATGGTGAAACGTGCCAAAATTCTTCTACAAGAGCGCACCCGGGGGCAGACGCTTTCGCTCTGTGCCTCTTTGCCCAAACCTAACTTCAGAACTAAGTTTTTCGGCGCTGCTGTATCTTTGTGCATTTCACTTTTATTTCCTTTCTTGTTCACCCCACGCAGCTTGCTGTGTGGGTGCTCTTGCTTCCGGCAGGGTGGAATTCACTGCGTCCTTGGGGCGAGAAATCAGAAAACGGATGAATAATCGAAAGTACATCCGTACGTGCAACGGTTGCGTACCGGCATTTGCCGGCAGCGAACCGTTTTATCCTTCCTTCTGTTCCGGCAGAAACAATGGGCGAAATGGATAAAATTAGCTTCGTTTTTTTTTGCAGCTGAAGGAAGAACAGGGACAGGAGCATGTCAATCAAGCTCGCTCCGGACCGGACTCAAACGGAATACGAAATCGTGCTGCTTTTCGAAGAAGTTGGCTCAGGCACCGGATGGCAAACGATGAGGAAACTTTCAGCAAACTCTCCTATCGGTTTTTTCTTTGCTCACTCTACATCTTTTCTAGCAACGCTAGATTTTATGAAAAATGTTTCGCAAAGTGCAACTGGAATGTAAATTAATGTATTGTTTCATTATAGTTAACAAAACGTTCCAGACAGGTGGGAAACTTGGCAGGAACGCATCAGACCATGCCATTCGTCAACGTTTAAAGCTACCCAAAACCTTTATTTTATTCAAATCATTGAATTTAATGTCATGGCAAGCATATGCACTTGAAATATGTGAATCCTCTGTCTAGCTGGAAGCCTCTCGGTAGGGAAAGGCACTCGATGATTAGAACTAAAGATCCGCCCGTAATCACATTCACGCCGATGAAATATTCAACCCACAGACACCGAACCAAGCCGCGAGGCTGCGAGACATCAAGCCTCGAGAAAAGGCCGCCCTTAATATGCATATAAATTAGATTATGGATTCCGGATCGGAAATGCCGGAACGGCTCGGTGGTGCCGTGACCAGGATTAGAGTGACAGCTAAAGTCGGCTAGGGGAGTGAGGCGTACGCATGAGGAATCCTTTCACACAAGACTTTCCCCCAAAAAAAGGAAATGAAAAGTTCTGTTTGAAGCAAAGGAACGAAGCAAAAGAAGAAGGAACCAACACTGGGTACGAGGGGTGGGACGCTGAACGCAAAATAAAACCGAATTTTGATTCGGCACATCTATCAAACCTTTGGGATGGAGCACATCCCACCATTGCTCCGTCCTTCACCGCAAACAGGAAGGGATGATGTGTATAAAATGCGACTCGCATGCAAAATTTCGTAGAGCAGATGTCCAAATGTTCTCCTGTGGCTGTGTGTCCCTACAGAAAAGATGGTTGCTGGGCAAAACTTTCCCTCTTCTCCTCATCAATACCTTCACATTTGATGTCCCCTTCAAGTATTTTAGTGCAAAAAAAAACACACACACACAAAAAGATGACTATGATCATACATTTGACCTGGGAAGCAAAGCGCCCATTCTGTAACCGGTTTGACAAATACCGAACCCATATCACCCTCCCTGTTTCAGTTTAGCAAAAGGCCACCCCTCGGGTCGCTCCAAATCTCTTACGCTAAGCTCAGCATTCCTGCTGCTCGAGTGCCGGCATTCCAAAAATGCGGCAATGATATCCACCATCCGATTGTTATGCTTTCGTGTGAGTGTGTCCTTGCGTTCCTTCAGAATCAGCCCATCCCAGACACACTCCATAGTCCACCTCCTCTCCAGTTTCCGAGCACAACCATACCGAGCAAGGGTTTTGCTAATTAATTAGATTAATTATTCACTTCTGTAAACACAACACCCATGAAATCGGTGTAAAATTTGTTCGATTTACACCACATCGATCCTACGGTAGTGAGTAAGGACAAAGGGAGCGTGAAAGAGATGTGAACGAAGGGGAGAGGGTGTAGAGTTACACAGTGCTATCAATAATGGAGTTGAAGCTTACTGTGGGAGGGATTTGTATGTGATAGTATCCAGTCGATGCGCGTATGCAGGCACCGCGAGAAAGAGCGGAAGATGTAATTTAATTATGTTCCCTATTGTACATGCCTTGCTTTGTTGTAACTATGTGTATTTATATGTCTGAAGAAGGTTTTGTATGCGAGGAAGCAATCACACTGTGGATCACAGGACTTTTAGAGGTATAAAACTTGTTACAAATTTATATCCTTGCATTTTCATAAAAAAACAGTACTAGAAGAACTGGACAATCATTAAAAGATATGATGCGTTAAACTAGAAATTATAGAAAAAATGTACTTTTGCGAACAACAAAATTTACTGTTGGGAATAAACATACTTTACTGAAGAAAAAAGTTTACATATCGTATTTAATGTTTTGATCAAAATTTCTTGAAAGAACTTTGATACATTCACCTTTGAGAGATATTAAAACTTCCTACAACTAGCAACTTTTATTTTTTATATATTTATAATAAAACGTTACGTTCGACTGTACATACAAACAAAACATACATACAAAAAAGATTTTTATTTTCAAATCTGATCTATTTATCTCAATTTATAAAGCCCCCAGACATGTAAAGAACATTTTATTTTTATGTATTTTATACTTATGGACCCGGACGACCCAGCCAGTAAAGTCCTCTCAGGCCGTCCACATGGCCAGAGGAAGCGTGGTAGGCCCAGGCTGAGATGGGAAGATGGCGTTGAGGCGTCCGCCATCAAGGCCGGGATAACGGATTGGCAGACGACAGTGCGAGACCGTGAGCGGTTTCGGAGTTTGTTGAAGCAGGCCAAGACTGCGAAGCGGTTGTAGCGCATGATAAGTGAGTAAGTATATTGAAGTTTATAAATAATCAAATCATGTAGCAAATTCATTAAAATGGTTCTGGATATCTCTCTTATTGGTAATTGCAACATTGACTTATTCAATTTACTTATTGATAAAACAATTGTACACAAAAAATAAATAAGACACTAGTTTCAATATATTTGGAAAAAAAACTTGAAGCAAATATCAATGTCCACCCATTAAATTCATAACGACCACAGTGTTTTCGTTACATGGTCCTATCACCCTGTCCGATCCCTGTTGTGGAGCTTAATGCAGCTCCAGGTTATATATAACTATAAGGCATGGATTTCCAGTTGAAAACGCCTGCCTCAAGGATGTGAAGAAATCGGTAGCATCCTGCTGCCACTTCCATCTCTTTGGTATGGGCAAAAATCTCAATAGAGTAAGCGAGCTTATCTTACCAATTTAACTCACTGCTCTTACCGCCAGGTAGTCATCACCTTTGCTGCACGATATAATCTGGCTACGATAGCCAAGAAACACTCACATGAGACACCTGCAACGTTACCATACCTCCTTCATCAATGCCGGTGAGGTTCTACCGAGTGGCTTGCAGGCGAACCAGTAGAATGCAAGTCGTCCGCTGCAAACTCGAATGGAGCAAGGCATTTGCGTCCAGCCGCTGATGGTGGTAAGCAACCCGAAATTCCGCTCCTACAACAGCTAATTGATACGCTAGTGGAAGGGGATGCCTACTGCACACATACCAACCGGTCCATTCGATTGAGCCGCTTACTGAGCAATAAATTAAAACGGCTTTCAAGCCATTGCAGGATCGGGAACCTTGGAATACCTTGAGATGTTTGGAAGCACTGACAAGGTGAGATTTGTGTTTCTGTAGACATAGCTTCACGGTGAAAATGCCAGAACCTTCATAACGCGGCACGAATTCCCTGGTACACTATGTAGCACTACATACACTCTCCATTTTCAATAATATTTGCATGACAGCAGCCCCGGGTGCGCAACCCTTTGGGGGTGAAAAATAGAACATCACGGATTCGGATATCTAGCATCGCGCTTTCTCTTCAGTCGCCCGAGGAAAGGCCACCCTGTGAGTTCACGGCTAGAATCGTGACGGGAGCAACCGCGCATGGAAAGAACAACCCACGCTAAGCCCAGCTGGAACCTCTTGGAGCGGGAATTGGTTAATCGGTAGCAGGGCCGGAAGCCGCGAGTCCAATTATCACCCGGATCGGATCGTGGTGGCATTGGGTGTCCCGTCCTGCAGCTTTGCCACACGGTTCACGTTTTTTTTTCACTGAAAAAGAAGGTAAGCGGCTCGTGCCCGCTGCATCCAGCGGCGAAGGGCAGTATGCACTGTGAGCGGCCGTACTTTGACGCTAGATGTACTTTCACTTTGCCGCAAGAATTGCCTTTTAACCTTTCTAGTCTGTGCAGTGAGGTTGTATACAGTTAAGGTTTAAGACTGCATGACATTGTTGATGAGTTAAGAGCGAGAGTTTGAGTTTAAGATATGATCCATTGCAAAACGGAAAGGAAATTTATTAAGGGTTATCATTCCGAGGCGCATTTGTTGTTCTCAAACTAGTAATACGAAGGTTGGGCCGGCTCGGAATGACTATCCTGCAATCGGTGAGTACACTAAGTCACAGAAAATGCCAAAGCACATTACTGCTCTATTATGCGTTGACCCTACCAAGGTTGTTGTTCTACCCAACAATAATCAAAAACCATTCTTTGATGGGATATCTTCATATCGTGCTAGCTATATTGATCTCAAAAGTAGATCGTTGTAATGATTTTGGTTTTCCTGAAGATACTCGTCATCCAGTGCTAGATATTCAATTGAATTCCCTGAGACTACCTCAATTAAATTCACTCAGAACCAGAACCAGCTGACAATTGAATATGACTAAAGCTTTCGCCGATACTGCTGGTGATATGGTCTATATAATGAGCCTTAGTATTGAAGAGATGCACTGCCATTTGTGACAAAATATCTCGCACGTATACGTCCCTTTTTCATTAGATCATAATACACTTGCAATAAGTTTTAAGACTTTTCGGAGCACCTCTTGGCTGAAACAGAGGACGAAGGAAGACGCTCCTGTAATTATCGAGAAGTTTTCTCGTTTATGATATCTTTTTAAGGTCAGAGATAAACTACGCTAGTTCTGCAATGCTTTATTCTGAACAGTTTAACATGAACAATTTTAGTACTTCTTTTAAGGTTTAATATCTCTGAAACGGTCGCATCGTAATTTCCATAACAACTCTTCGATAGAAAATGGTTAAGTTTAAAGATAACATGTCACTCATGTTAGTAAACAAAACTGGCTTAGACTTTTAATTAACGAAGAAGCTATAAACCATGCAAACAAAATAGTTGGGCTTCGTCTTAGGATGACGAGATACTTTGATGATCCAATCCGTATTAATGCGTTATCTGTTCGCCTGTACATATTGATTCTCAAAGATAACTCGTTAGTTTGGTTTCCAAAATCTGGTTGTGTGGATAAATAGAACAAGGTATCCGCTACAAAACCCTAAAATCTAGATCTAAAATCTTCTGAAGTGTGGCGTAGAAATGCTCAAGCGTGATTTCGTTACTGGATTATTTAAGGACACAATCGGTACTACAGGGATCATAGAAAGAAAAACTATGTCTGTAATAGCTACAAGTAACATTTGAACCTACGTTAGGAGTTTCGATTGAAAGAACGGAGCGAACCTAGCAGGGCAGAAATAACATTTTCCAAGACAATTTCAAACCAGCTACGCAGCACTTCGAAGTACACCACGCCCAACATCTTGCAGAGGTTGTACTACTCGGATATCGATAAATTCAAAATGTGTCACCTTTGACACAAGTTTTCCACATTAGCCCAAACAAGTAAAAACAAACCTCCACAAAAACCTGCACTCGCGGTACCAATTTGTCTGGGCGCTGTGTCGAAACCGAACAAGAACACCAATTCCTTGAATTACGCTACTACATCTCTTTTTCAAGTGATCTGACTCCCCCACACTGTTGCTGTAACAGTTCCGGGTAAAGGGAGGCGGGCTCGGCAGCACCGCCGCTGTGAACTCGGATCGCTCGTCGCAGTCAGCTAGTGAGCCAGTAACTTAATGCCTGACGGTCCGTTCTCGCGACATGCGAAAGAAAAATGGCGTCGGCAGTTTGACAGCTCTGAAGCGAGGAAATAAAAATAAAAAAAAGATATACGAAGCGACCGGAAAATGTATTATTCTCCACTTGCGGGCAGGGAGTTGTTGCGAGCGCTCCACACCCCCTCTGCCCGGCCGTATCTGCCACTCAACACCATCTTCGGGGGATCCATGGCCTGCTGATCGTAACACGTCACATAGCAAGACTGTAAGCGGAGACTAATAACGAAACTGAAGCGCCTATTCTCACTGTCTAGCGTTCGGTCAAAACTGAGACGTTTCTGGTTATTGTTTTTCTTTGCGCTCTCTATCGCCGTTTCCTACTGCTGCTATTCAGATGCCTACATTGAATTCGTTGCGCTGGCAGCGTGTAGCGATTGAACATTTTTACGCCTCCACCATGCCCGTGCTCCCACTTCCTTCCACACACACTTCCACTTCTTTCTTTTTTTTCGGCTAGCCCGGCATGCGCGGGTCTGGCGGCAGTTTAGCCGCTAAATTATTACGCTCATTTCTATAATGAAGCTATCGCTTCCCATTAGCTCAATTGAATACGTAATAAATTCGGCTACTACTTCGTTCCGAAATCCGGCACGCCCGACTGCTGCGCCCCCAAAAAATCGGTCAAATCTGAACGATGCTCCAAGTCGCAACTCACCCCCAAAAACGTCGCGAAGGAGATGGGGATGGTGATGGTGTGGGCTGAAGCAAAAAACAAAATCTAATTCATACCAACTGGCCTTGCTCTTAGTATTTAATAGACATTAGAAATGTTAACTGGAATTTTCTTGATTTTTTTTATGTCGAATGTTATTGTTATTTGTTACACTTTGCCTCAAAATGTGTTTGTTGAAATTTTACGCTTTTCTATGAACAACAGTTTTTAATCAAATGATAGTATATTCGTGCTAAAAAAGGGTTCAAAGCAATTTTTTAAATTATCTCCTTCATCTCCAGACTTATTTTTTGGTATAAAAATTATCTGCTCTTCTTCTGCATAGGACTTGAATAATTTGAAAAGAGTGTTTTTATATGAAATTATTCGCGAGTCTCTTTTATAAGCGCGAAATGGTTAAGTGGTATTCATATTCTGGACATTTTCTGTTATGAGACATGCTGTTCTATTCTTAATAGTTTATGTGGTCCTGCTACACTCTCTCCGCAAACATTTTTCATTGCTATAGGCACATATTTGTGCATCTATGTTTAAGTGTTAATCTTTATAGTTTAAAAATCATGATAAACATTTAATGTATGAAATAATTAGCAACTGTTGAAAATAGCTTAATTCAGCTTAAAGAAATACGACAAAAAAATCTTGAGGTCCAGATTACGCCATCGTGCCCATGACTTACCATGCGAATTTGTTTCAGCAGATGATGCTGTTTTCATAATATTCTCCCTTATTCCCCCTTTGACCGCTTTTTTCGCCCATTCCCGGGCATCCAAAGACTCGTTTGTTTTGCCATGGTGGACACAGTTCAGAAAAGAGCAACGATTTACGGAAAAAAAACACAGCTTGCCTTTTTTTTACTCTCCACCGCAAGGTCGTACGGCAATCGTAAGTCGTTAAAAGATGTCGTTAAATCAATCCATAAACATATCCATAAACATTCATTGCTGTATAATTATGCAATCTGGAATGTTTTAGCTTCCAACCGGAGGGAGAATAGAGTGCCACTGGTAGGTTGCCGATGGTCTCCACTCACACCTGATGGGTGAAGCTCAAGAGGGTACGAGATCGCTGTCCGTAGCCAAATTGGTGACGTCCGTAAGCCAATCGCTATTGGCCCAGAGTCGTAGCATGCATGCAGTAGAAGAGGAGTAGCATTCCAACGGAAGAATTATGTTTCCAACACCCCTGGGGGGAGATGATCCCTCACACAAATCGCACCCCACGCTCCGCAGGCAACGTCCGCCAGGGGCCATATGTTGGAGCGATCACAATATGTCACCGACCAGACTCCACCGATAGTCTGCCTGTCAAATAAGTCTTCTGCACCGGGCGCTAATCCGGCGCGTTCCCTCCACGATCCATGACCATTACTCACGCCGGGGACAAAGCGTGAAACGATGTAAAAGTGTTTCTTTTTTTCTTCAAACATACAGAACCAACACGGAATCAAGATTAATGACAGTCAAGTGAAAGTCATCATCATCATCGTCACGTCGTGAATGGGCATTTTCGGGCGTTCTATTGCCGAGTGTGCGATCGTGCGGGATCGTTCCGGCCAAACCTGGGCCGTATGGCGTGGTGCTACAATTTCCGCTTCCAACCAAATACGCGATCATTGGGGGTTCTGCACACCGCCGTCGTCTGACATTATCTCCCACCAATCTGTACGTTTCCAAACAGTGCGTTCTTCACCCAGATCGACATACTATCACGTACTATCGTGGCTCTGGTGGCTGTTAAGGTGGGGTGAGTGTGTGGGCGATGCTATTCCGACCCGCGTCTTGTTTCGTTTTGTTTTTTGTCTCTAGTGGGCCCGTCTTTCTTCCAAATTGACGTACTCCAGCAGCAGCATACGGTGGCCCACCCATTCGGTCGTTTCCGGCCGCTTGGTGTTGGTGATCGGTGACAGCAAAATTAGAAAATAGCTTCCCCTGGGTGCACCGAATTAGTGCGTGCCCTCGGACAGGAGGGTGGCCTACGCACGAGGATGGGCAACACGGAACACCCGCGTGCTGCAATACGACTGTCGGACTCCAGCAACGGGTTGGCTAAGGTGCGAAAAGTCAACAGTGCAGGTTGTTCGGAACTGCATCAACAAACCGGTCGGCACGGTCCGTCCAATCGTTCGTGTGCTAATTGAAGCAACACACACTTGGAGTGGATTGAAAGGGCTGCGGGTAGCCGAGCGCTGGTGGTGGTCTCTTCACATCTCGGACGTTTATTTTTCCAAGAGATTATATTAATTGTAAGACGATTACGACCGTAAAGAAAATACTTTGAGACATTGCTCGAACGCGCGAGCAGCTTCATAATGACTAATTTGCACTTGCCGCAGCTAGAATACCTTAGCTACGGGCGCAAGAAACGTCTAAACGGTGTCTTGCCTGCTGTCTTGGTCCTTCGAGCCGGAATTTGAAAGCAAACGCACAGCACACGGAGGTACTTGTGAAGCATCTTGCGATCTTGCCGTCTTCTCCCCGTTCGCAAACGCATTATTTTGCAGTTTTGTCATGCAAAGTGCTTCGAGGGAAGGCATTCTCCTATTGGTTTGCTCGATTGGTTCTATGTGTGTGCTTGCGTCGTCTCCTAGAGGGCGTGGTTGGACGCTTAAGTGCGTACCCAAGTGGGTGGGTTCGTTCCATTAATCCGCGCACATTTCACATTCGCATCGAGCGGTGTGCTAATAGACCGCACACGGTATCCCTTCCCTTGTATCATGCTGCGCATGACTCAAGCACTTTCGAAATATCGCTAGTGGTATGTATTGGCGGTGACGGAACGAGACATGTGTGCCTAAAAATAACGCACGCTTGGTGTTCGATCGGCTAGTTGGGAACGGCTTTAATTTCATACCCTGACCGATGATGGTGATGATGACATTTTGCTAAATAGGCGAAAAAATAGGTCTTGAGCAATGTGCAAATTCAAAAATAAACATTTTGTCGTCTTCTAATGAGAAGATTGCTGCTATAATTATTATTACAAATTTATAAATAATATTTTCATTTCATAGAATACGAACGACTCTTGATAAAAATGCGGCAGATAATAGTACAATTGTATGACTTGACAACACCAACACGTGTAAGACTTAGTCAATGTTACTTAGTAAACATTCTTCAAAATATGCCTATTTTTTTTGTTTCCGTAAGGACGGCTTGGCCGTATTGCTATATGTCTATTTATTACATACTTGTTTTAGGTGTCGAGTTTTGTTTGATTATCCTTTCATTAATTGTCGCTTATTTCATAATGATTTTTTTTTCCGTAAAACGTCTAGACCGTACATTGAATAAATAAACATTAGTTTTACAATTTGTTTTTTTTTATTGATTTGGCAAATAATAACATACTCAAGATAATTTCAATATTGCTTTGATACAATAATTCACCATATTTCTCAACTGTTTCAATTGTTAGAGTTGTTGTAATTTTTAATACACATCAAGTAAGCTTAAGTATTACTCACATACATTAATTTTCTGTTATTTTTACGTTAATTTCTGGCATTATCATAAACATAAAATAATAAAATAAAATACACTAAAATGTCTTCACTAACAGCTAGATTTTTCAGAGTGAAACAAACATTGTTTTATCAACTTCCCATATTTGTTTTTATCGTAGCATTTGTTAGATTGCGGAAAATATTTTTTTTTTCACTAATTTACTTATGCTTTGTGTTGCGAATAATAACTTTCCTGCTTCACTTACTTTTGTATCGTATCGTAAGTAATATACCATCAGTTTGTAAAATGAAAATTTAAAAAGAAACTTGATATTCTTTCCATGTTTTGTCTCATATAAGATATCCTTTCGTTTCCAGAAAAAAATCGATTTTTACTTCCTCTGAATGAGCTGATATCAAAGAATCTCGTTTTGATAATAATTTTACTGCTGTTTACTTGTCAATAAATTGTCAAAAACGACGTTTCCTCTTTCCATACTACAAGGAAAGTAGCATGGTAAGGATTCTATGAATAAGTAATAAGGTTATTGTTCTCCAAGGGTCCAAGTGATTGGATATCTAGTTTCATTTCGCTTTTCCATGGTGTGAAAACCCATTCAGAATGTATTTAGTTTGTACATCAATATTCAATTCTTGCCCAATATTTACTCAATACTTGCCAAATATACAAGAGAAATTTGGCATCAAGGTCTAGCTGGTCTAGTTGTAATTGTCCATTCCATTCCATGTCCATTAAAAAGGAAATTTTATTTTGAAATTCGTGAAACTTTACTTTCTACAAGACGTGTAAAAGTCATGCAACTATGGTAGAATTGATTAGGTTTAAGAAATAAATCTGATTGAAAGGTTTAGGACTAGTCTAAACGAGCTATAGAAATAACATCACAGTTGACTTAAATGATAGTATCATGCTGGTAAGTATCAATACTTTTATTCGACTTTCCTTACTAGGAAGCCTATGTACGGAGTGTTGTAGTGAAGTTCATTACCTGTTTTGCTGTGTAGTGATGCATTAATGCCTATGCCTAACGTGGTCGAAGCTCTCAGTCAAATGGTTAATTACTCTTAATCAAAGAATTTAGAAAACTCCCTTGGGGATCTCTAGCGGAAATGTTTGCTTTAACCAAAGTTGTTGAACAAGAAAATCAACGAATTAGCCTGGACATTTGCATGGATTAAAACAACACGAATTGATACGATTTTTGAAAGTTAGTGATATTTATCTGTTTATCTGTCTAACAAAGTGTCTGATGAACGTTGAATGCTCTAGATAGCTGGATGAATATAAGAACTTGGTTTTTTTCATAAAATAAATACTAGCTTGGTAGTGTTTGGTTGGTGTGTTTTGTTTTGGACAATCTTTTATTTATCGATATATTAATGCACAACAAATCAGAAGGCTCATATAAGACGACAAGTTGAAATTCAATGCTCACATAAACTGGTTCATCATTAAAGAGTATTCCAAGGTAAGTTTTGGGCAGTGCGTAACGAATGCCGAATGCTGTAATTCTATTTGAATTCTGAAATGAATATCTGTAGAGCAGTTGATTGTTTTTGATATAATGATCATAAGATACCAGTATTTGAAGATATTATGTAAGAATAAATTAAACTAAATTCAATTAAATAAACTTTTGATCATTCTCTCAAATGCTTGGCATATTTGACTGACTGCAGTCAGAGGTCATAACGAGCTTTAGTCACTAATGTACTGATGTCTCTTTTGAGAAATATTAACTTTTTCTGTTTTGGAAACTCTCTGAAATAACTCGTTGGATCCGGTAGAACTGACATATGAGTTGTAGAACTGACCTTATGGTGATATAATATTCAATGCTGTGCGACCTGTTTTTCCCTGGGGCAGTTTCATTGGTCGTCTTGAGTTTTTATGTGACATGTGGCAAGGTTTTTTGATACGCCTTTTAATCTCATCATTGGGGCCCAGTACCCGTGTAGTAATCGCATAGGCCTGTAATAAGACCCGTTGTTGTATTGCAATAATAACTGAAACTTGTTATGTTTATTTTTATTAACCTGCTGTGAGTAAACTAAGTCACAGAAAGCCAAAAGCATGAGAATTTGATCCTGCAAGAATTGCTGTGCTAATTAAGAAGAAGAGGAAGAAGAAGAAGATTCAATCCAATCACTTGTTTTTTAATTTCAGATTTACATCTTACTATAAGAGCTAAAGTATCATGCAGATACCGTCTTTCTGAATCTTGCGTCAAATGGAAGAAGTAGGACTTATCATCCTTATCAGTATAGTTTATGCAGTGAACTGTCTTTTAAGTATGAATTGAAGTACTGGAACACTACTGGTACGCAGTAAGTTCATTTATTACTTCTATCGTTCTCATTAGAATGAATCGTTCTATAGTATTATGACGGGATTAATTTCAACAATAATCCAAATTATAGAATGTGGTAAGAGATTTAATGAATCATAAAGCTGAACTTTCTACTTTCAGCTAAGGTAAAAATGAACAAGTTTAAAATCAGTCAGAGCATTCTGGTAACTATATTCTAGTCGTTACTGCTATTATAGCCACCATGTATTGTGGTAAACTAAATACTAACAATTCTGACGTTCTCGGAAAGGGAAATCCTGTTGAAATGCATATCATCCAATCCGAAAACAAACAAAATCCATCCATCCTGCTGAAGACCTGAAAACATTCACAAACTCGGCCCAGACACATTGCTGAAAGGTTACGGCAGAACGCCGGTGAAGTGTCGGTTCACGCACGGCACACTTGATGGGTCATGTTATGGCACTCATCGGTCGCACCTGAGCGGGCGGTGATGCAGGGCGGTCCGACAAGCAGTTTTCGAAATCAATTTCCAAACACGTCCACATTTCCAACGGCACCGGCAGACAACCGCCTGACAGTTGGTGCAAAACTTCCAAGTCGGGTGGTTCCGGCCGTGCTGGGCAAGTTCGCTGCAGTGGGCCAAGGAAAATTTGACGCTTGCCAAGGGAGCAGAGCGATGGAAGCTCTCGCCCGTTTTGTTTGCGTTTCGAGCATTAATTTTTCAATCATTTCTTGAAAAAAAAGCGAGTGTTGAGAAAAAACTCAACATGCTGCCTAATTTGTGCATTTCTTTTGCGGGTTTGTGTCATTTTTTTATCTTCGCAAGACTTTAAATACAGTGAAGTCTCTCTAAGATGCACGGGACGACGGGACGTCCAGCTTAGGGAGGATTCCAGCTTAGAGAATTTGACAGCGAACGATCGACGTACCTCCATAGTTATTTTTACGTGTTCACGATCTGTGAGTAGTTGAATTCGTTCGGATAATGTTCGAAATTTGCATTTTCTTTTCATTTCCAACCACAATTCGTTATATTCGATGCTTTAATAATGTTCTAGCAGCACACCGAGCGAACGTTTCAGTGTAAACAAATAATGAGCTGACGTCAACTCAAGTATTCAATCAACAAATCTAAACTAAAATGTCCGACTTAGAGAATTTTTGTGTGCTAATTTCATGTGCAGCTTTGGGAATTCCATCTTAGGGAGGATTTCCAGCTTAGAGAGACATGAAATGTATGGAAAATGAAGGGACTGTCAAAAGTGTGCATCTTAGAGAAACATTCCATCTTAGGGAGGTTACAGCTTAGGGAGGTTTCACTGTACTCCATTATACATTCGAAACAGTCCTAGGTTTAAGGTGCACTGATTACTGCTTTGTTTCATAGCTTTTCGTCTCTGCAAATTTGAAGTACAGCAACGAACTGTCCAGCTTCTTTCAGCCACCCAACACCTTAATAACGCAAGCCTTTCCTTGCCTACTCATGCTCCGAAGCAATCCGAAGCTTTTTTTGGCCCATGGTCGTGAGCATGCTTTCACACTTAATCGGAAACAAGCGAAATAAATACACACACACACACATAGAAACACCGCGACTCGGCTGCCTGGCTGGAGCCGCATTAGTTCTAAGCCCTTTCTTACGTATTCCACCTCCTACAGCCGAACTGGGTGGCATCAAACGGCGGAGTCACTGGGAAAGAAGCATTCCACCGATGGTAATATGAGGGCCAAGCTAGATAGATAACCGGAACGCGCGGCCCGTACCGAGCGGAAAGCTTAACAACTTCACGCTGTTTGAGTAATGAAGAAGTCGGCTCCCGGGCGCTGTGTCGGATTATCGTGCGCAGTGTGGAGAGAAAGCGCAAACCGCGTCGTGCCAGCGACAGCGTAACAAATTCGAATACCCCCATTGTCATCGTCATGTACGGGTGGCTTACGAAGGGGATAGTGGGATTAACCCGGCAGGGGTGAGCAATTATTTAGAGCACAACTTTGCTGAGGGAAAAAGGCTTTGATGAGCTTTTGAAAATCAAAACTGTCAAAATAAACCGAATCCAAGGAAATTGGAATTGAAATTTGAAGCCCTTTTGGGTGGCAAAACAGTCCTTGTAGGGTCAAGGTCTAATGGGCCAGAAGTTTACCCATCCCAGAATAGTCAGTGCTAGTCACCCATTAAAATTAGTTCTGAGCTTAAGATTTCATTCTAGACTGTCGGACATGCAAGAGCTCGGGCAAGCATGTACGATATTGGCTTAATAATATTGACATTGCGCAAACGAACTCTATTTAAAATATTTTCTATCGCTATCGTCAACTCAGCCTTATTGATTAGTTTTGTATTACATTTCTATCGAAGAAGTTTGCTGGGTATCTTAGTAGTTGGTGCAACATAGATCATAGTATCTTAACATTACCCCTGAACCAACACACTCATTCCAAGTTTTCATAATCTTCTCTTTACTAGATCAATTGATATTTGATCCAACAATCCTTTAATCAAACAGAAATAAAAATGTTTTCAATTGTTTATTTACAGAACAATTTAAACCAAACAAAGCTCGAGCGTTTATAATAGGCGTTATCAAAATCGTAAAAAAATTCAAAGATTTTGCGTCTTTAAACAGTGATTTGTGTGCCAAAGGCGCTGTCAAAATTGTTCTGTCTTAAACTGTTCCAAGGTTCCAACAAACTGTCAGATAAGGCTGTGTTTTGGATCAAGCGCAATTGATAGAAATGAACAATCATTGATCAACTCTCAACTAAATCTCTGCTAGGTTGTCGAACCCTGGCTTCCTGAGGCGCAACTGCGTCCCCTCGGCCAAACACCCGTCGGGCACGAAGCCACGTAGATCACGCCCCTGGGGTAAGTAGGCTTAATCAGATAATTATAATTGATCATAAAACTCGCTCCCTATACAAGCGACGTCGAGGGGCACGATCGGGAGCAACCCGGGACGGCCAGCCAATTCCTTCCTCCCTCTCCAAGCTGATTTTTTAATGCTCAACATGTTAAACGTGCCTCACGGTCCGTTAGCGCTTCGGTTTTCCTTTTCTTGTTCAGATTGTTTTTTCTCTCGTCCAATGTGACATGTTCTATTTTACTTTTGCTCTTGTTTTTGCTATTAAACTAAACATTTCTGCTCCAATTATATCCGATGATGCACGGTTTCTCTGTTGCCTCGTGCAATCAGTACACTTGTTCTAACATCAAGAGAAAAAAGTAAACAACAGGCCAAAACTTACCCATAAAAGGAAGACAATGGTAAAGAAGCAACATTTCACGTGCGGTTCAGTTACCTCACGAACCGATGCGCGGAGTGTTGATGAATGTAACGCCCTGGCTAATCGCGTGAGAAATCGGCATACATGACCAAGGCTAAGGAAATGGAGCGACCATCTGAAAAGGCTGAGATCTTAATGCCGACCACCTACCGCGAGCGCCCTCTTGCTTTGTACCTTTTGAATAATGACGGGATTTCTACTGCCTCAATCCGTAATTTCGTGCTTCCGAAGCTTTTCTACGCTTTATTGAAATGTGCTCTGAAGGTGATAAAAATTTGCACAAAATTTTACACCAAATGTGACACCTTACTGGTGTTAATCCATTCACAGCAATTATGATGTTTAATTCTTTCACTTCTCGTCCAAAGTGAAAAATGAATAATGTAATGAAATATTTGATAATCTGTTTTCCTTTTTTCGCTTGAATAAAACATCACAGGGGAAAAGCCTTACATGTGAATAAAAATCAAACTGAAACTACATCAAAGAGCTGAACAGTATACAATTACAATTGTTTAACACGTCTAGAAATTTCAGTTGAATTTAACAGCACTCGGCAAATAAATGTGTTAAATACAGCAGGCTATCAACAACAAAAAAAAGTTGATTTTATTTCAAAAAGGTATTGTCGATGATCTCGTTATTGAAACAACCTATTTATAAGTGTACTACACGGGAATAAAAATACAACAGCTGCAGCCCAACAATGAAAGGCATTTTTATTGCTTCAGCGAATGAATTGAGTGCGGAACAGGCTCGTAGGGAATCATTTAATTTTAATGAGGTAACGTGAGCTGCAAATTGCAAACAATATTTTCATGACAAACTGAAAGCTCAGTTTCAATCCATACGAAACATGTCAATTGTATTAAATAAAAAGAAAGGGAAATGCATACAAATCTTATCGAAGCAAACTTTACTTATAAAGGGGCTGTACATCAGCTTACTTTTAGTTTTGATTCATTATTTTTTTTCTACGCGTTAGTCTCTAGGAAAGATTTATTAAAGTTCCATCTTGCCAAGATTTTTAAAGTTCCATCTTGGCAAGGTTTCACACCGTTTCAGCACTCCCGTAGAACTTTAAACAATTTGCATAATATGTTGTTTTTTTTTTTAACTCCATACTAACGGAAAGGTCATATCAATCAGCATGATAATAAAAGTTGAGTATTAAAACTATCTGCAATTATCACATTATTTTACCATTTCATCAATGTCTATCAGTTTCAAAATGGTCACAGTCATTCTGTTTAAACAGAAATGATCTTAAGGTATCCAAAACCAAACAATAACGCCAAGAACAAGAGCTAAATGTTATGACATACATTGTTATTGCCAAATTTTTTCATGCTGACTACAATACTTATACATCCATATTGAACTAAAGATCAAGTGTATCGTGATTTTACGCGGGATGTGAAGCTATACAATATTTCTGTTATTTTATTTGATGCATAACGTATATTTATTTTTCTTAAAATATTTTATCTTCTGCAGAATAAAAAAAATATCTTTGCTTGGATATTTCTAAAAAATGGATTTATTTAGTGGAGTTTCCACTTTGTTATACTGCAAACCATCACGTTTTATATCATCAATAAAATTTTCAAAGCCACTAAAACTCAAATAAACATCTAATAGAAAAAGAAAAAAAAAACCGTAACATTTGAGAATATATTTAGAGTGACATACAGTGGACTTCTTTTTTCTGTAAACTTAATCGAATGGAAATTGTTTTCAGTTGATACTAACAGCGTCTCTTCAATCTTAACCGTTCCGTTCCGTTCAATCTTAACGGAATTGTTTTGTGGTTTGAAGAACGACCTTTTAGAAATGTTTTCAACATTCAAGAACGACGATTATCAAGGAAATTTTGGAGTCTAAATATTTCAATAATAAAAAGCATAGAAATGATTTTACTTAAACTTATAATATGTCATGGTATATTTGGGAAATGTTAGTCAATTCATAAATGCGAAATCTTGTTTATGTTTCTCGCTCTCTCTCTCCTTTTCGCTCACTCGTTTCTCCTAAAAAACACAACTTCTAATTGATACGCAAACTTTTGGCAAAGGAATTTTTAGACCAAAACCACAAGGTATACCGCGCTGTTATAAACGCTTTTTGGTAGCAGTTTCTTCCCCACATCTTTCGTCTGTTTTGCTGCTACCAATTTTCCGCAATCATGATTTAGCGGCCGTGCTGATGTGTTGCCCTTCTGTCGGGGGTTTTGAAAAAGGGGGAAAAATCGTCGCAGCTTTCCCCGCATTCGGTTCGAACAGCGCCCGGAGGGGCCTCAAACCGTTTGTTTTTGCATCCGGGCAGGAAGTTTGGGAAAGAATCAAAGCGAAGAGTACGAGCGGCATCCTAACCAAACAAACAAACAACATCCTATCCGCGCCACGAGGGTGGTCCCTGGTGAATGGTTTTAACCGAAAAACTGAAGCCGTTCAATCGCGGCCGATTTTCATTCTTTTCCCTGCGCGTGTTTCGGAATTTCCCGCATTTTCCGATGGTATGGTTCTAGCACTTCCTCAGTGTTGTTTCTCTTTTGATCCTTTTTTTTGGGGGGGGGGGGGGCGAGCGAAGGTGGGTCTGGTTAGTAGCGAAAGATCAGTAAAAGTACGAAACGGAAATGGAGCGAACTTAAAATTAATTTCATTTTAAATAATAATTTTATTGCTTCTCGTTTTGAAGCGTGCTCGCTGGGAATGGGGTAATGGGGTAGTGCGGTGAGACAAAATCCCACCCACCTCCCATTTGCTTTCCTGCCCGGCTCTAAGCTGCGTGCACCTACCACCTTCGCTCGCAACCGAAGCTTCAAACAAACCAATTTCAATCACCTCTTCCGGGCCGGCTTTGTTCGATTTCGTTCGCTTTGCTTTGATTTTTCCTTTCCCCTCTCCCAGCGGGACTGAGCGTTTCTTTGACTTAAGCCGCACCATTGAACCGTACCGAAGCATGAAATTGTGTGCTCCACGGAACGGTAGGAGCAGAGCATCGGCAAGAGCTCAGCTAGCGGAAGCGGAAGAAGCGGCGACCAACGAGGGCAGAACCGGGTGACTTCTGCCACCCGCACGCACGGGCTGGTTCGCCAAACAGCTTTCCGCCCTTTCATGTAAGCCGTTCATGTGACACTGCTAAAGGCGAAGGCAACACTCTGGCGAAACCGTTCTGCAATATTTTCCTCGCATAATCTAATCAGTGTCATCGCGTCTCGTGCGTCAAGGCATCTTTTGCACTGATTTTTCACGCCAGCCCTACGCCCGGCTCACTCCCACTCCCGGGCGCTTCGGGTATCGTGCGGCAAGTCCCAGCCTCCGCCCTCCAAACCCGGAGGTCGTTGTACGGGAAGCGTGATTTGTATGACGGGGCGGTCTGCGCTGCTTTGTGCGCTCATTGTTGTCCCGCTTAAGGGTGGTCGGCGGCAATCCGAGCCGCCCCGGAACGGTTCTGGTCGCGAATGTGAACCGGCTGGCCGTTACACTAGCTTCAGGTTACATACAGACACAAGCGCGCGCGCGCGGCTATTCTATCTGTGCCCGGTGCGTGTGGCTGGCAGCATGCGACACCATCCGATACCAGAAGCGAGCCGGCTTTGTCACGGTTGCACGCATGCATGCACGATGCAATGCAGTTTGGTCGGCCGATCATAGGCCTATAGAATAGTGCAGTGCATTTAAATGAATTTAAAAAAAAACTGTTAATTTTATTTGGTAAATTCAATACTTTTTGCCTTAAAAATGGTTTTGGATAAACATATATATATAACATATGCATATCTTGTTAGGCTTACTGAATAATTCTAATATACTCTATTTTTTTAATGTATTTTATCACACTTTTTTTCAACACTGTTACACTTCCACCTTGAATTATATTACAAAACCGTTTATAAGCTGTAATAAGCAATTGTAACAAAGCATATTCAATGAAACTTTAGAATATCGTAAAGAAACTACATTTGACGTTACGTTAGCTTTTACAAAATAGTTTATAGACTCATAATGAGATGTTGAACCGAGACATCTTTGTGGGTTTCTCAATGTTCTTTTAGAAATCGATGAAAATAGCAATCGAATGACTAATTTCGTAAAACACAGTTTGTTTAGAATATTATTATTTTCTTTTCTGTGAGTTGAAAGTTGAAAGACCGTTTAAAGTCGTATCGTTACTATATGGGCAGTACCGAAGAAAACCGATTTTAATGGTAACTTTTGTATTTGAAAAAGAATAATTCAATATTTAAAGTTTGTATAAAAAATTGAACAAAACAATGAATAACTCTGTATTTGTGGTGTTAAAATCTATTGCATTTCGAATGTTTTTAATTACATAGTTTTTGGTTCTGTAAAAATGAACTTAATGGAGGCTTATGTCTAACAATATTTATTTTTTATTTATTAAAATTTCCAGTGCATATAACTTAACTAGTGAAACGTTATCGTTAGATATTACATAAGTAGATTAATCCAGTAGCACTTAGAAATATTACTCTAGAAACATTCGAAAATTGAAAAAAACGTGAAATATTTTATTAACATAAATCATTTGCTACGATTACAGCAAGTATAATTTTTTAGATTTAGATAATAATGTCTCGTCAAGTATAAACCAAACGAAAAACAGAAAAATATGGCGTTATGAAACATTTTTGTGAGTCACACATTAAAGAATTAAGTAAGAAATGTTTAAATTGAAACATTTGTTTCAATTGAAATAAAAAGGTTAAACATTACAAAGCTGCAAATAAATCGCGGTTTCACGCACTAGATATGTGAATCGTTTCTTAAACTGCCGGAGCTGCATTCCCCTCACCCTCCCCCTTTCCTCTTTGCCGCTCGATCACCAACCATTGATTGTAAAATCCGATCACCTCAAAAGGCCTTCTCATTTGCAGCGCCTAATTCCTACCAGCCAGAAGCGCTTAGGCGTGTCCGTTCGAATTACTACTGTGCAAGTGCAACCTCATCCCACATGTGCGACCCCATGGGATGCCGTGTGCTCCCGTGTGCCCGTGCACCCGTGGACAGCCAGCCGGACGCAGTGATTTATGAGCTCTTCAGCCCGCATGCACCCACCCAACGAAGGGGCGGGAAAGCTAGTTATTAATATATATATATATATATATATATATATATATATATATATATATATATATATACATATATCCCGCGTTTTGTGTGTTTGTTTCTACCCGGTTGCAACCCCATTCCGGGAACAGATAGCAACACTCCTCCACCCCCCCCCCCCACCGTCGCCACATCCTTTTCATCCTTTTTACTGAAAGGCGGGTAACGTGAGGTGTGGAAGAATTTTCCTTCGTTTTTGTCTCACCGCTTGTGCTGCCGCCGTCTCTTTGGCGGGTGCGGCGCAAGCAACGTTAACGACGCGCATCCGGAAAGATGTCAAGTTACTTTACCGGTCGGTAAACTTGAAGAGCGAAACGTGAGCCCCTTCGCCTGATTTCGGGTGGTGGTGGGAAGGGCAGGAGGAAGGAGAATTATAGACTACGCGGTGAAGCGAATTGTCCGGGGTCCGCATTCCGCCGGGAAACATTAGTGCGGCATCCATCCATCCATCCATCCATCAGGGCAGAAGGTAACATTAATCCAGCCACCAACTGACGCCGTTGCCGCCGTCTCGGCCACTGCTGCTGGACACTGTTCCAGGGCGGCGTAAAGTCAAGGATGCGCATCACAGTGTCGTCTGCCATTAGGCTCAACGTGGTGAACCGCTTTCGCGCAGCTACTGCTACGGGTAATTTGGAACGAAGGAATGCTGGGTTTGTGATGGCTTGTGATCGAACGAGGATTTCGATTTTTATCTTGTCGAAGAAGGCAGTTTAAAAATCTAGTTTGTTTGAACATATTCAGAAAATTTAGACATAAATTCTAGCATGTTAAGAGAACAGTCTTTCACAAACCATGAAAACTTGCTCCAAGCAGAACGTATAAAATCAAAACAAGGTTCATGCTCCCTGAACGATCGAGGGCTACTGACCAGCGGCAACAGCAGAAGGGAGAAGTGTGCCCGCTGCAAGGCTGCTCCAATTCCAACCAGCTCGTACGTCATTCGTTTGTTCCAGCGGGCGTCCGGACGGACCGCATTCCGCCACGTCGCACGGTCTAATCATTGTAATTACTGCAACAATATCTAATTCGCACCTTCCGTTACGTGTCGATGTGCGACGACCGCACAGCGCCGGTCAGCACGAAGCTTCTGCCCCACTGTAATTACCGCGCCACGGTCTCGGAGCACCACGACCAGTCGTTGATAAATTATTTGCCAAACTCCCGCACAAGGAGGATCCGTGCCTTTATTTTTTTCGTTTGGTCATCTCACAACCGATGATGAGCTACCGATCATCGAGCGGTAGTTTGAAACCGCTAAACCGATCCATCTGCTGGCCGATGAACTTAGGGCGACGCTAGAATGCGTCACCATCGGCGTGAATGGTCGGGCAAACAGAACAGTGGGCTCGATTGTTTTGGTTCTTCGCGATGGCGACAGCATAAACGACGCTTCATGTGTCTCGCATATGAGTGTGGAGCGTTGCGACGGAACAATTGACTCATTAGAGGGATGGGTTGGGTCAGCTGGAAGCAATAAAATATGGTTCTTCGTTCGCTATCGTCACGTCATTCGGCGAAGCGCTTGCGTTGAAACTGCGGGCATTAACACTTGGGAGCACGGGAATGTGAAGCTCTTGGCTATAAATAAACTTTTCTTGAGTTTGAAACGATGAGTAAGATATTTACGAAAAAAATAAAAAAAGTGAAGCATTGTTAATGCGTTTAACGTCCCGGTCTGAGATTAATTCGAAAAGAAACTTTTGCGTTTTCTTAATCGCAAACTTCAATGGATATTGTTTTTAAAATTGTTTCTGATAGAATGAAAATTCTACAAGTAACTTTAGTAGTCAGGCATCGAAGGCCATTGCCATCGTTCGGTATGGTTGAGTTTGTTGCGAGACCTTGGGTTAACAATTCTAGCAATAGAACTTTCATTAAAGAAATTCTCAACAGTTAAAAAAATAAAAAAATATATATTACCATTAAAACATACTGCATTTACAGTATTCTTTACTGCATCCCAGCAAAACTGGAGGTCAATGAAATTGAAATTTAGGGTGTGTAACATTTTTATTATAATTATCTTAATGAGCTGGTAAAAAACCAAAATGAAATAAAATTTCACACCAAACCAACACATTACGAACATCTTTAACCATCATGGTTCCTCTTTCTCAATGTTTTCCTGTAGAAGTGTTTAAGTTGAGTGAGTCATCCAGAAGCAGCAGCTACGCTAGCACGACCTGAGATTGATCGGAAGTACCGTCCCGCCAGCCATCCCGTACCCCAGAAGCAGATAATGGCAGCCGAGGAACGTCCTCGCCTCCCGAACTGGAACACCTTTTGGGCGAGATCAGAGCGATTGATCTGCTCCCACCTTCCCAGGACAGTGGACGTGGCGCTGCCATAATTGCTTGCCGCCTTTTGTACCGTTCCGTTTGAATTCCCAGCAGCAGCAGCAGCAAGAGGCCCAATTCCCGCCGACGGTAGAGCGATCGAAGCGGAAGTGAAGTTATTTTCCCCCATCCTATTCCCGTTGGCCAGAGCGCGTCTTTGCAATGACGGCAACGTCATCGTGCCCGTGCCGTCTTACTTCCCTCGACAACAGCATAAGAAAAAAAAAACCCCCCCTGCGCGAAGAAGTTGAAGCACCGCGAAACAAAGCAAAGCGGCCCTCGAGCGGCCGGCGAGGCGACGGTGGGCCGCGGTCGCTTTGTCAATCTCCTTCAACGTTCTTAATTGCTTCTAGTGTCGCGATTTAATTGATTATCTGATCGTAATGATGTACCGGTTGAAACGAAAAATTTAATAATGGGATCAAGAGAGGGATGCCTTTTGCGCTAAGTGTCGTCGTGCCGAGATCCTGAGCCTCCTTGGGTCGGTTGGGCCCGGGCTTCCGCCGTTTCGCTTTGCTCGTTTCTCTGCCCGCATTTGTTGTCGCTCGGAAGCCGTTTCCCCTGCTAAACCACCCTCCCGCAGCGTGCCTCACTAGTTCGTGTTTGCGGCTTTTAAGTGAGTCTTTTTGGCTTCGGTACACAGTCTTTCAAAGTGTGCCCTCCCGGGAAGAGTTTTGTCGCTTGGAAGTTTCCTGCCACTGCCGCTGCTTGCTGAAGGAGTGTTTTTTTTTGGTTTTATTTTTCCCTAGTGTTTTTGCGTGTGTGTGTGTGTGTGTGTGTTTTTTGTTTCTTCTTCGCCTCCCCTGCTCTGCTCGGTACAGCAAAACAGAGAAAACTCATCAAAACAATGCTTGAGGCGCACCACCGCGCTGTGAGCGTCTGTCGAGCGGTCGGCACAACTAGAACCGCACCGAAAGACGGCAACCCGTGGTGTGTCCAGCGATGTTTGGTGTCCGCGGGCCAGCCCGGGCCCTCATAAGTGGGAGCTAGCGTGCTGCTGGGAGTAAAAGAGACTGCACGACGACACAAGATAAAACAACAATCGAAATGATAGACAGCATCTTGATTGAATCAGAAAACTAGTTAATCACGGGCGAATCATGTCCGGGCACAAGGTTTCACCGGTTTGGTTCGGCATCCCTGGCAGCGCGACTACCCAAGAAACATTTTCTGTCGCACTCTGTTACGCTTCACCATGTTTTGATATGGTTTTGACACGGAGTTTTGAGATGTAAAATGGTTTCTAACGATGAAACTTCTTCGGGAGCTTCGACTTCGACATCGACTTGTCCTCAGAATGGTTGGTAGAAATCGTAAAAGCATAACTGTGATGTTGAGCCATTTCAAAGACTTTTCTACAATGTTCAGATAGAAGCTTTTAAAATCATACATACATATCAAGACATACTGATCTTATCAAGCTAATGTTACATTTCGGCAATCAACAATTATAACCGACATCAAAAGAAGATTCCAAACCTGTCATTCTTTTTCGGTTAGTTTCAATAGAAAACGTATTACTTGTTCGGAGTAGCATTAGTACAAGTAAACGCCGCTAAGGACTTCCTCTGTTGATGATGGAAACAATGATGATTTGATAATCTTAGAAGTACTGTGTCAATCCTAGGCTTATCTGTTATTAATAGAGTTGGTACATTGTTGTTCCTGTTTGTTAAGAAAAATATGTTTTATAAAGAAACTGAGACAACCGTCTTAGAATCGTGCTGTCCTAAAAAGTTTTAAATCTAGTTGAAGTTAGAGACTGGTTAAAATTGCCTGACAAAAACACATTTAAGTCTAAGAATAGTTCTAATGGAGGATTTCCCCTCCGCTTTTTAGAATATGCCTTTGTAGAGCCGTAGAATTGTCTTAAAAAAACCAGGGAACTACTTTTTTACCATTTTAAAAGATAGAATGTTACTTGGGTAAGCTGGAATCACTTGAAATAAGGAGGGAAAGGAAAAAGAAAAACACCCGCCACTGTCTCCCAGCATTGGGAATTGCTGTAACCGGGGCACGGGCCGGGATGCGGCTGCCTGCGAACGATTGAAGTGAAGAAGCAAAGAGACCGATCGCAAAGATCCTTACACAGCGTCTCGCTACCAATCGATTGAGGCTGCCGTGCGTGTTTTTTCTTCTTTTCATTTCTCTCTTGTAAGCCCACGATGAAGAAAACAACTGCAATACCAGAACTAAGAGGCAAAACGTTTGTCAGGAAACAGGGGGAGCCACTCTCGAAAGTCTCGCAATAGAGAGTCTGACGGCTAGGCGCGTTTGGAAAAGTTTGAACCAGCAGCTACCAGCAGCCCAAGCGTGATGGATGCCTTCTGCCTTCTAATGATAGCCACGGTCAAGGTCCGCGATATCCCACGGGAGGGGACACACGGGGACTCGCCGATCACTGCGTCGATCCCTGAGCTGCGCCGAGTTGACAGCGCAAAGTGACTGGGACAACTGCCCAGAGGGCCGCAGAGGCACACAATTCTAACCCCCCATTGCCTGAATTGCTTGGTCGGCGAGGCGAGGGTGGCTGGTAGAGGGAATATGTCCAAATGATCGTTTCTAGTTCTTTTTCTCTTCTCCTTCTCCCCAATGCGTGGTGACACTCAGCCGCAGCGAAGGGCGCGAAGCCTAGGCCGGCCTATTATTTAATGAGATTATAATTACCTTCGTCAGGCAGGCCGCGCGACAGCGGTTGATAGTAGCGTCGGTTGAGGTTGATGAAGTTGAAGTTGACACCGTCTCCTTTGTGGACGCTGTCGATGCGCTGCTGCTGCTCCCTGTCAATCGGTAGCTGTCAGTTGGCACTGAGGCCGCTGCCACCCGCCGGCCCGTCACCGCGACCAGTATCACCGTGAGCAGTGCCAGCCCGAGCCCACCTACTACCCACCGTGTATCGCGCACTGGCGCCATATCTGTTCGTCGCTTGCTAGGAAACTACCTCAACACTATGTCCGAAATGCTCGCCCCGCGTCTACGTGCCGCCGCGGTTTTGGGGCTCGCATCCACAGTGGATGTACATTGCGCGGACACTCTACGACAGTGGTACGATTAGCTGTTGCTGGCCGGTTGACTTTCTTCCCTGTTGCTGAAGAGGAAAAGAGCGAGAGAAAAGGATGTTTGAAAAATTGAATTGACTGCGCAGCAGAAACAACTACACTGCTCAAATCCCGCCCCAGCAGTGGCATCAAAGTCAGGAGATAAAAATAAAACATCCTTTAAAAAGGTACGTCCGCACAGCCCGAAAACTGCGATGCAGCGTGAAATTTGCGGTGCGGTTTAGGGTTTTACGGGGAGCTTTCGGGAATGTCCGTAATGCGACAAAAACAAACCACAAGCGCACATGGTAACAAACAAACGCGTTCGCGAACCACACGGGCAAAGAAACGGGAGAGAGAAAGAGAGAGAGAGAGAGAGAGAGAGAGAGAGAGAGAGAGAGAGAGTGAGCGAATGGACGAGAAGAAGGAACGGACGTATTTTGAAAGGCTGCTTAATTATTTAATTGCATCATTTTTCATCGAAGTCCGTCCTCGGGGCTGCATTGCAATGCAGTGAAGGGGCGTTGGAAAGGGAACGGAAGGGCAAGGGCACGGGCGAGTGTTGATTGCGAAGGGTTCTGCTTGTTCGCTTAAGCAAGCGAACAAAAGTAAAAACGGAAGAACAACGTATGAGCGCAGCCTTGTGTGAGTGGAAAAGTATCTGATAAAGCGTAAGGGAAACATTTGGTTGAAAGATTTTAAAAACGAATTCGAGGTAGTGGTTAGTTGGTGCCAGTGGGTGGTAGCAAAAGATCATTTTAAAAATATCTATCATTGCTTCATTCGTCAAACTTACAGTTACTAAAGCTGAATATTTTACACAAATCGTGATCGTTTCTGACGCAGTTTATCAAAACAAATGGCGAGGTTTGATAACAGAGCGATTATTTTTTTTTTTACGGTAAGTAAAAGCAGCAAAATAGCTCGATCAAAATAGCACAATAAGTTTTCGCTTTCCGTTAATTGCCTCTCTACTCTGTCGACCGATGGCGTTTCTAGTTGCAGCATACTTTGTTGGTAGAGAATTTAAGGAACTTTTTTCCGACACAATTTGTCATTCAGTAAATTCAATTATGCATGCCTTGACTTTGGTTTTCAAATAGATTTTGCTTAACATTTCATTGGAATTTCTGATTTGATTGTTGTTATCAATGTTGTCGTACTATTGAACTGCTTATTTTTGTCAAAACCTGTTTGATGACATGTTTTGTCAAAACATGTTTTGCTTAAAAACACCGTTAAAGGAATGTCCTTTTCCTCATGCTAAGTTTAAGTGATTAGCGTGTGTGAAACGGCCGTATTTTTTTTTTCAATTTATTCAGCTCGACATCTTGAAGTCACGGAATCCTAAATTCAATGATCTCAAATATTTGGCTGATTTTTTGTGTATAGGACGTTTCCAGATCCCCTGCACATACACACTCACACGTGCACATTTCGGCTAACGCGAAAAGTCCTGAGCCGCACCCGTATCGCAAAGCGGATTTCATTCTCCCACGTTTCCCACCCCAGCGGCAAGCAGCAATTCTCCCGTTTTATTTCACTCAAAAACAAAAGCCCTGCGAGCGAACGAGCGAATATGAATGAGTGCCGAGGGCGTGTTGAGGGCGGGCGGGAATGATGCTCTGCTGCTTTTTTGACAGTTGAGCGGCAGCGGGAGCCATGACTGCAATCGGAGAGATAGAGACAGAGAGTGTGCGTTTCTTTGCGGCGGTGGTGAGTTCACGCTCTCCTGCTCACCGGCTCTCTTGAATACGCTGCCATGAGATGGTTGAACCAAAACAAAACGCAATCGTCGAAAAAAACTGCTCATCTGCAAAATACTGTAAAACAAACAAAAGACTACGGAAGTTCGCACACACAAAAGTAACCTCCTTTTTCCCTAAAGCTGTGTTAATCTAGCATGCAGGATCGGTGTTGTTTCGAGAATAAACCTATTTAGTAAGATGTTTTACCTGTTTAAGACGCCACTATCGTGCTCAGTGTGATTAACACAATAAACATTCACCAAGCACCGAAATTTCGATCCACAGGAAACTAACAAGCTTCATTAGTACACCCTCCCATCCACATACACACACACACAGGCTCCGCTCGCACGCGATCTGACAACTAAGGTGAAAAAACGCCTTGACCCCCCCGGAGCATACACAAGCGCCAACGAAAACGCGTCCGGAGCAACAAACCTTTCGGTCGGAACTGAGCGCACCTTCCGGCGTGTTCGGGTCTGGCGTGTACCAAAGGCGCGAGCGATTTGCTCCCGACTTTTTCGGCCACCCACCGTTTCCCAAAACGACGCCTGCTGCCTTTCCTCGGCTGCAAAGATTCTGCTTTCCAAGTACCATCTAAACTAAACGGTCAAGCGGGAAGGTACAAGAAAAGGTAAAGGGAAAACATTGGATTGCGAGGGAAACACGAAACATGCAACTTCCCAAAATGTGCCGAAAACCAAAATTAACAAAAAACGGCTCCCACACATGCATGCAAACGGTTGCAATAAGGTACCCCTCGGTCGGTAGTAGTGTAAGCGAAAGGCCGACAGGGATGCTGCGTGAGTTATCTTTATCGTGAACCGACGGGGGCGCTCGCACAATCTCTTGGGCGCTTTACCTCTCTACGAAAGCGTCGAGTTGCAGTTTAGCGAGAGGAAAACGCAACACTCTCGCACGTGCCTGGAACTCACGCTCTTTTATGGCACTCACTCTCGCGCTCTCTCGTTGCGATTTGCTCTCTGGGTTATGTTTGAGTGTTTTTGGTATTCTTCAGAAGGGTAACTCACGCAACAGACAGCGTGCTTAACAGCATTCGAGCAGTGGCTGCTCGAATGCTTTCTCACAGCCCCGCATTATGGCAAGAAGGGTAAATTTATTAATTTGTGTTTGAGTTTACAGTCCTTGCGATCAGGCCCAGTTCCTCAGAAATGAAATTTTACTAGAAAAAACATTTATGTTTGGCTGATTTTATATTTATAATATCAATGTTTTACTGTAAGGCAAAACAGTTGTCTAATATTCAATTTTTTGCTTTTACTATCAAGTCTATCACGCCTGTCTATCCTATCAAGTGGATAACAACTAAATCACTAGGTGCATGAGGGAATGAAATCTGTTTAATTTTCGGCATTCAATTCGTTGGGCTGAAAAGGTTTGTTACTAGTTGAAAAAATTAATAATAAGCAAAAATGTGCGAACACTGGAAAAAAACTTTGTCTTGATTATGAAGCAAAGCTATCAAAGCATGAGAAAAAAAGGGAACAGTGCTGTTAAAAATCAGTCTCTTAGAGGCTAAATATGGAGGCAACTCCAGAAGCTTTGTAGAAATGTTTTCCACTACTACGCCTAATCATGCAAACAGTGAGTGTTGTGAAGGAAAGTCGTTGAAAATCAGAAAAATAATGCAACTTGACAGTTTATTATTATTTTTTCTCTAAAACTATTTAAAAAAAAAATAAGCAAATCTGAGGAAACAATGCAACCTGACCATTTCGAGCAGAAAAAAATAACATGAAAAAGTCCGAAATTCGTCTTCAAGAGCGACACAGCAAAAAAAAAACAACAACGATAGAACAAAACCTTCCGCAAATAGAGAAGGAAGCTGCTCGGCCCGCCCGGAACAGAAGAAATTAATTAACAATAAGTAGATTTCATTGTTATAACTTGCGCTTAGCTCTTGCCCTCGTTCGTTACTAGCGTGCGTACCCCTTTCTGTCTGACCCGCCCTTGTGCGTTCCACCCTGCATTTGCATTTAGAGGATTTTCGTTAGCACGGAATTTCTCACCGACCGCCGGCTGACGGTGCGACTTCACTTCCTTTTAACCGTTGCGCCGGGCCACGGATTGCACGCGAAGAATTGAAATGGCGACGGAAATCATGTTTTTTTTCCCCCGCAAATGCCCCACCATCCACCCGGCTCGTTCCGCTACATTCCGGAAGCTGTGTCGCCTGCTCGCGAAAACGGGATTACCTTCGCGCACGTTGCCATGGTGAGCTCTTTGCTGCTTTGTCGTTCCCTGCAGCCCATTAATGGGCCCGAGCGCATCGCGAACATGTTCTTGGAAGGAATGTGAGCTTGTTGCATAGCAGACGCTCACTTAAGACACCTTAGCATTACCTAGAGTAAACAGGAAAGCGGGAAGAATCGGGGGTTTGGAGTAAAGCGAATGTAGGAAGGCGCATATAAATCAGTACGCAAAGCACACTGCACGATTTCGGTGTCGGTACCGTCGACGAAATTTCTAGAGCTAGAAGCCCAAGAAGAGAAGCCCAAGCATCGGGGAACACAAGGGAATCAGTGTAATTGGAAGAGGAAAGCTAACACTCAGCAGCAGCAGCATCATCATCAACATCATCGAGGTAGCTCGGGTGGATCCAATAGATAGTTTATGAGCGATTTCACTATCCAATGCTTAAAGACTGCCTGAAAGGATCTGGTGATGTGGTTCTTTCGATGGGATATGTTGCCTATATATATATATATATGAAACGCCTGACCGCAGGGCATCAAGATTTCGTTTTCAGCAGTAGGATCTCCAGTTAGCTGATTGCAATCTCATCCACCTCATAACTAACCGTGTGGCTCCATGCCCATGAACGTGCCGTCTACAAGTGCATCCCGTGTTGCAATCGAAAAGGGCATCCCGTCTGGTATGTGGGTTTCGGTCCGAGGTGACTCATATCCAGTGGCCGGTGTGCACACTTACGCACACACACATACAAACACATGCATCCTGATTTTCCGTTTGTGATCAAATATTCTCTTTCATCACACCTAAAACCTAATCTTGTTGCCACCGGAACGAGAGAGTGAGAGATAAAGATAGAGAGACAGACTAGTCCGGGAGTCACAGTCGGAGCAACTTTATCCCATTTTCGGGAGCCAGTGGGCCGTACATTAGCATAGCTAATGTAGGGACGGTTGCCGCTGCTACCTTCTTCTGCCAGCACCAGTGACGTGGCGATGCTTTCGGTGAGGATTGCCGATTTTTCTCCACTCCATCCTGGCGGGATGATTGAGGTTCAACCTTTTCGGCCGGGTCGTGTTCGATACGGGGTTAAAACGGCGTACGATTCTCGGTGCACTGTATCGATTTGACACACGAACGTAAAACGACGCACACCCACTGATGAGCACAAAGTGATCTAATTGAGGGGGCGACCACTAAGGGTGGAAAGGTGAGAGTTTTTTGGCAACTAAAATGGAGTTGCGTTCCTTGCGTTTCGGTAGTTTTCCTTTATTTCTGTCACTTTAGCTTAAGCATGTTTGCTTTACACAATCAAATTAAACGCATGAAAGTTGACTTTAACTTATCAAGAAATATAGGAAATGATTAAAGGGAAAAATATGAAAAATATGAAAACCAAAGTGAAATATTAATAAATCGGTAAAACAGCAATTTGTGAAACACATCAGCATTTTATCAACTGAGCATGACTGATGGAGGCTTTTAAGTCAAAAAATCTGTAATAAAAAAAAGTTTGTTAAACATTTCGAAGAAGCTATAATTCTGCTGAGTTACAATGGTTGATTAAGAAGTCTTCTTCTTCTTGGGTGGGACAACAACCTCTGCAGGCCTTACCAGACCACTAATATGCTTTGGCTCTTTCTGTTACTGAATGTACCCATCCATATCAAGACTGTTAATCCTGCGTATGGGGGACGGCAGTGGTTCGTATGGGATTCGATACAACGTCGGACTTGATTTGAAAGGTATACGCTGTTTCCACTTGGACCACCGAGCCGCATCAACGTGCCGAATAAGAAATCATTGGGCGTAAAATCTGGGTTAGCAACAAGACATGAGCACCTGCTGAGAATATAAGTTCTAAAGAACAAATAAAACGGATTTGTAAAAGTAATTAAATTAAATAAAAATTAATGATTGATTGTGATGAATGAAAAAACTCCAACGACTAAATTAATTTTTAAAAAGATTATCTAGAATCTTTGAAAGTAATGCCAGTGAATGATTAAAAAAGTATTCTACCATTTATAATTCGAAGATCATAAATATCGGAGATTAACACCTTTTATTGTAGGCTGAAAGGTTGTCATTCTCGCAATTAATGTTAATTTTAAAATCCGTAAATCCGTAAATAAATCCGCATCACAGATTTGGGTAACTTTGAAAATACAGAATATGATCTATATGGAATCTTTGAAGATCAATAAATTTAAAACATGAAGTAATTCTCATCAATCATTAGACTTACTGAACGGACTCGTGATTCGAAAAACTTCCAAGTTTAATATTAATGAATCCAAACGAAGAATACCTTAACCAATACATTTTTTAACTCTCGGTTATAAATTAGTTTTAATTTATTTCGTTTTACATTTTATATGAAAAAGTTAACTAATTTCCTCATAATTTTATACCACCAGAGAAAAAACCTTCAAAATAAACAAAACAACATAAACTAAAACTCAAATCAAAAGTGTGTCAATGTAAAACTAATGGTTTGGAAAAACAAAATAATAAAGCGTATAATTTTGAAATATAAATTTCTTGCTATCGAAAGAATGTCGAAAAAATCTTCAAATTAGTATAAACAAAACCAAAGCAATAAGTTGTTCCCAAAAATCCAGTCCTTCCCCCTAGGTGACGATCGAAATGGAATGCTCCCAAGAACGGGCCTTGGAACCTACATCATTAACTTTTGGTTGCCGGATTAATGTAACTTAATAAAACTAACATTTTAGGAAAAACTAGAAACAAAAATTAAATCAAATACAAGAATAAATTTAACGAATAGTTATAAATTGGAAAATGGAAAAAATAAGACAAAGTTCAAAACTAGAACAATCAACTGTATTTTAAGCAATACAGCAATACAAATTATAACAATAAAGGTACATAGAAGTACATGAAACCGCGAACAAATCGTTAGCAGCCGAAGACAAAAACAACACTTTTAGCAACCCAAAAGGCTACGCCGTGTGCTCTCGAGCTTTCCTTCGCTCTGGAACGGCACCAAACCGGACAGGACAGATGATTGATTCTTTCCAAAATATGTCTGACCACACGAAAAACAAAACACCCTCACCCTCGCTGCAAACAATCATTTAAATTCTAATGAAGCTCTTCAGTGTCTGTCTCGACTGTGGATGCGTACACCCATCACCACCACCGGACCCACCGCCATTCGTTCAATTTGCGTGCTTTCCCCAACGGTCGTGATTCATTAGCGAGGGAAGCGATTGTTTTGTCTCTTTGGCTCTCTCTTCTTCCCTCTCTCTACCTCTCTCTCTCTCTTTTTCTCTTTCTATGATATACTTGGCCAGCCGCTGTCAACCTTTTTCCTCGCTGTAAGTGATGTTCCGTGACTAGCTCATTCGCGGGTCCTCACAGCATCTCTCCATACATCGATGATGGATGGACCGGACGTCGGGTGCTGAGTGTCGGAGTCATCATTAGTGGGGTCTGAGGTCACGAACCCGCTTTCGTCCACCCACCCCCATCCCACCCGGGAAAGGAATCCCAGCCCGTTTTGGATTATTTGTTCTGAAAAAGGACCTCGATGACGCTGCATGATGGTGTGTCCTTCAGGACTTTGGGATTTAATTTTCTGGCCCAAAGTGTTCTTAACTTACTGCGATCCCACCCCCCGGCCGATCTGGTGCTATTTTTTTTTGGGGTTGAGGTATTGCAAATTTTAGCTCGCAGCTCCTTCTCAGAATCTACTACCGGCAACAGTGGATCCCAAGCTGCTTCATCGGACGTCCTTCAGAAGTAAGAATCTGCATTATCCAACCCTAGGTGAGTTTGGAACGGAATCCAGACAACTGCTGGCCGGCAATAAAAAAAATACAACCTGTCCTTCAGTTTTGGGTTAGGATGAATCACGCACTCACACAACCCAAGTGCTAACGGCAGAGGGTGCAGAAGAGCGAGAAAAAAAGCATCCCAACTTGACCTTCCTTCGAGCATGGCTTGGGCTTGGAGTCCGTGACTAGTTTATGATAAGGGTTAAGGGTGGGCGTTTTTTTGTTTCTGGTCTCGCTTCTCCCAAACCTTCTTGATATCACCTTTCCCGGGATGCGGCCCCGAGACATCTTTGGAGTTTGAGGGGATTTTTTTTCCCTACGACTGTGTATGCTTTTTTATTACCTCGATAAGAAGGCTGGAGCTGTCGAAACCTGCGCACCGTGCGGACTTTGGACAGCTAAAAAACGCCGAAAGAAAATCGAAAGCGCCGGAAGGCCGTTGCGTAGTGTTCGCTGGATGCAGCACGGAAAAGCAAACTTCCGCTTAATTAGGTTCTGCGGGACCGGTGCGGGACTGTGTCACGGTGTCCTGACAGTTGCGATGGAGCATTTTTTCGGCCTTCGGTGGCACCGTGCGATTCGTTGCGTTGTTTGGCTATGCAGATTTTTTGGGGACGCAAAAGTTTCGTCCCAAGAAAAAGGGATCGTGGGAACGAAATGATTAAGTAAGTGCTGTGTTTTCTTTCCTGCCAGGTTACTGTTACCAGCATTGTTCGTGCATGAAAGGCACCATCGAAAAGGTGTGAGGCATAGTTCTGAGATTTGTAAGGAAGAGTTTTGAAGAATAAACAAAACAGAGTTTGTCAAAGCCTTTTTTTGCTTTCGCTGGGACGTGGGTTACTTTTTTTGGTATTAGCGTAAAATGACGAGAAGATGACTTGTGGTTGTGTTCATATCGCTTTAGTCCAAAGTTCAATTTTAATATTTAATTTTGTCCTACAGTTTGATGTTAGTGACGGGTGTAAAGCAGGTGTCAGCAATTTTATTAAGTTATTTAGCTTATCGGATATTTTAAGGGAAAGTGAAAATGAAGCCCCCAAAAGTCAGAACAAATATTAACAAGTATGTTTTTAAGTTGGTCTTAATTGTTCATGTATGTTCATGAAGTTTTCTTTTTTTTTTTTAAATTCCATGTTTTTATGTTATTAAGCTGTAAATGATATCACAAAACGGCCTGGCCGTCACTATGGAAAATAATATGTAAAAGATACAAATTCAATGGCTTTTTTTATTTCGGGTGATTTGAAATCCTCAATGAAGCAGTGCAAAGTAACATTTTCAATTTGAACCAGTAGAAATAGTTTGTTTGAATGTTTTGAAACAGTTTGAATTAAAACTACTGACCCTGAGGGAAAACGTCACGTTGGTTGTATTACAGTTGCTGCTATCAAATTTGTGGTCCAAGGCAATCTTGTTTTTTATAAGATTAATTCATCTATCTTTGCAATTAAAATACTGTTCATTTTTCACATAATTGCACTAATTCATTGAAGATCACGAAGCTTCAGTAACATATGTGTGATATGACATATAGATAAAAGGATAAACTTCGTAAATATTCAAAGTTAAGATTATCAAAATGGCCTTATATATCATTGCTGTAGCAGTTTACCATCAGTTTAAAAAGCAAGTTTGTTTATCATTCTTGTATGTGTATAATTTTTTAAGTAAAATAGAAAAAAAAGTTTACTTAAATAAATGTCCATAAAATGAATATTCAGAAACCGTTAGAACCTGTGGAACAATTATTGTATTTATATCCAACGAAATATTTAATTACGGAGCTGAACTCCAAATTTGTCAATTAGACAATTTCATGCTGAAGGTATGACCTCAGCTTAGGCGTACCACGCCTCCGCTGTCCATGGGGACTGCCTAAGAGGACTTTACGGGCTGCGTCCGGGTCCATGAGTATGCCATGGCTAGCCCATCGAACAATAGTAAGGTCGTTTTGTACAGCTCGTACAGCTCGTCGTTGTATCGGCTCCTCCATTGTCCCTCCTCACGCATGGGGGCCAACAATCTCAATCGGCTAAGAGGGTTTCGTCAGGTTTGGACAGAGTCTATGTCAACAGCAGGCATACCAGAGGCATACATACTAAAACGTCCTTAGACTTTTTCTGTGTCTTAGTGTTACCCATCCGTAGCAATATTGTTATTCCTGTAGTTGTGCACTTAGTGGCTCATCGTTTGCAATAGAGTCCTGCATATGCTCAAGGCGGCAGCAGTACGAATGGGATTCGGTACAACGTCGGGCCCGATCGTATGACATGCCTATACCGTTACCAATTAGACCACCAAGCCAACCCAGCAGGTGGCTGTTGAAGTGGTAATAGTATGTTCTACGAGTGAAGAGGCACTCCGTATGGTATCCTAAGTACGTCAGACCTTGCAAAGATTAACAGCTTGTCCCTTGTTTTAACAGCTCAACAAACGGTCAGTCTCGAACGCCTTACATTTATGTAAAACAAGTGCATCACTGGTTTTGGCACAAAATATAGCAAATGCCTTCCATATAAATTATGCCATGGTCTGAAACATTCCTTGCTCAGCAACTCTCTAGCGGAAAGTGAGTGAACCTTTCTAGAGATCGTGCCAAAGTTCCTTCACGTTCCTGGAATTAATTTACATGCCGTACGAAAACCAAACCGTCAACAATTGCTTACCTCGCTTGTCGGGGCAGTTTCACCGGAGAAGTCTCTCTAGCCAGAGAAGGCCAGCAAAGCAGACAACGAACCCCTAAGCGATGGATCCACCGTCCCGATAGAGAAGCGTGAAACACTCACCAAAACGCCTACTAATTCGTGTGATCACGTCCTGTCCGCTTGGGTCCACTGCATCATCTTCATCCTACCGTTCCGAACAGCGAAACCTTCTGCAGTTGCTAATGTTGGTAAGGCATGCAAGACTGTTTAACCCAACCCAAAGCCCGGGCCGCATGCCTGAAAATATATTTATTTTAATGTGGATTTAAGTAACCGCAAGCTGTAGGGAGCAAGATGGAACAAATAAAAGCAGGCATTAAGTGCCACAAAACAAGCAACCGCCTCCCCCCTCCTCTTGCTTTTCCATTTCCTACTCCCTCGCTTACGTGTCGTGGTAGGGCAATATCCGATGCGATCGATTTAATGGGAAGAATTCATCGGGAGTCGCGTGTCCGAAATGGGCAAACCGTCTTCGGTGCCGTCGGTAGCAGCTTTAGGAATGGGGCAGCTCTTTTGTTGTTATTCTCTCTCCGCCCCTCTGCCTGCGTGGAAAATAAGCGCGACTCACTGCGATGCGTTTCGGTATTCCTTTAAATGCATCATCCATTGTGAAATGTAAATCCTACTCCAGTTTGTTCCAGTCCTCCCCCCCCCCCGTTTTTGGCCCGAAGTGTTTGCTTTAATTATGTACAAATTTGAGTGCCCTTCGTTTGTGCGCTGCCGGGAAGGGTCCCCTAGCTTTCGGCCGCCATTCCGTGCATTCGCGGCCCTTGATCTTGATCATCATCCGCACGTTCTGCGCGGTTTGTGCATTTCGTGAGTGCAGCTTTGTGTTTTTCGGGATGCAAGGAATGCTCATGCACACGAAGAATGGAACAGGAGTCACCCGATATGGGAATAATAGTTATATCGTTTAGTTTTTATTGCATACTCTATGACGGAATTTGTTTTGCTGTAAATAGTATAGACTTGTGTTTAGATTCGTTTTGGATCCATAAATATTACATATGTTTAATAAGTAATATATTGCCAAGCAACACACAACCAAAACTAGGGCTATTGAATTCAACTTCTTTCCATTGATCGGTAAATCTTGGATCATTTATGGGATTTACTGAAATATGCATAAAAATTCAAAAAAGCATACCATAATTCAAACATTATATGGCTGAAGGGGAGCCGTCTTACAAAATAAATAAGATCATTTTGTCAGATCGTTTTAAGAAATTGTCTAGCTGTTTGGAGCTCAGTTTTTGTCTTAAGCTATCATGAATGATATGGTGTAACTATAAAACATCTCAGTACTAAAGTAAATACTAAAGGAACCCGATCCGGTGAACGCTTTTTCGATCGTTTGTCAACCCGGTGTTTAGTATTCGTCCATTTATTTGGTTTAAAATTTCTACACAGCAAAACGGCCCTGCCGTTATTACCGATTAAGAAAATATTTCTACGAAGGATCTGTTTCAGTTTTTGAAACGATTTTTTTGTTAGATTTGGTTAACTTTTAATTTTTAATCTGCACTCGAGATATATCCAGCCTTTCGATTTTTATTGATAATATGAAACATAATACCTCGAAATAAAGCAAAGCAGCACTACAATATGAAAATACCTACTGCAATACTTTTTGATAAAATGCGAGAGATCAGAGCAAGTCCTGAAATGATATTTTTGCAAAAAAAATAGCTGATTAAAGCATGAACAAGCAAAAACGTGTGTTGTAGGTCGAAATATTTTTTAATATTTCAAAGCTACCGAATTATAATTTCAATTTTATTTCGAAACAAATGACACTCTGGATGTAAATTCCAGAACGACTGGACAGATGGTGAACACTTATTTAACAGATCTAAAGTTTTATCCAAGTCTCACAAGGCCTGATGTGTTTGAATTTTGGAAATATACTTGCTACGTGATCTTCGTTGGTTTCATTGGTTTTCATTTGAAATTGAGTAAAAAATGATTCGAGTCTGTTAAGCAATTTTATGTTTTATCTAAGACATTACTGTCTTTAACCAGCACTAGCAAAAAACATTAAAAGGAGCATTACCACGCTTCACATTACGCTCGGATTCGTCTTCCTGCAATCCATAGAATTTGTTAAAGCCTATAAAAATTTAAAATAATAAAAATTGGAGAAAAAATTAGTTTGATAACGCACTCCACTGCTGAAACTTTTATTTAAATAGACTAGGTAATTTGGCCCGGTCACAACGACGCGCAATACAAATATTAGGTACGCAAGAGATCCAGGGCACGCACAAAAAACTCTTCATAATAAACTCAAAATATTTAAGTGTTGATAAATGTAAGAACGGTCTTCGTGCCTGTATTACGCTTCTATCGGTTCAAGAAATTATATTTTACATATTATTTCAATAATCATTAAACCCACACCATTCCTTCTGTTGCTCTTAATCCCGCAATTGTTTGGTATCGTTCGTCAAAGCAGAAGCAAATCCTTATTGTCCATAAATGTTTTAAAACCTATTTTCCGTTCAAGAACCAATCCTGGTAGCAATGACCCCAAGCAATGGATAGCTTTTCGAATAATGATTCACTTTTTGTGTAATATTCTAATTTTCAGTAAGTAATCTATTGTATTTAACCACAGGTCTCTTTCGGTTGCGCTTCAGTTACTCTTTTAGTTCTGGGATTCACTCCATTCTGCTGTAATGAATCCCGAACCTGGTTCAGGAGCTTCTGTCAAGCTTGATCCTGCCATGATACTAATCGTACTCAGATCTGAAGGCAACTAAGCTTTCAGTTGCAGCTGAAGGTTGCACAAAACTTGTTTGTTGTAAAACCGATTGTTGTAACTGTTTATATTTCAAACTTGCTCCTGTAACTGAAACCCTAACCTATCTCAGTTCAGATAATTTTACCCGGTTTGTTCTGATACTGTACCGGACCTTAAACCTGGCTTTATATTATCTGTCACAATACTACTAAACTGAAATCTATACCAGTCGTTATTGTAACGTGTAGGGATACCTTATTGTACTGCTGTACTCCTGTCCTTGTAACATTTCTTAACACATATTGCTTGTTCTCTGCAATGCAATCCAAAATTGTTAGTTTATTTGTTTGTATTTTTTTAAATTTCATGCTGCATTTTGATTATAATTTGATTGTGAAAAATTGATCATAGGTAATTAAAACGGACTACCGAATAAAAAAAGTGATTATGGCCAGGCATAGATATAGTATATCAGATATATTATGTACCCATACCCTTCTTCAAACAACAGGTGTACTCAAACTGGCCCCTTAATTGAGCATTAGTTTACATGCCAGCTGCCAGTCTCTTAGCAGAAATTGTTATGATACCCATATCACCCAGTCCCAGTTCAGAAATTGGTTATGAAACTTTGTTGTTCCATTAAATGCATTCTGAGTTGTGGTTTTGATTTTTATTACGACATCTAACGCTGATACATACAGTTTTAAAAATAGTTCCAGTTTAAAAAAAGTTATGTTGCATTATATGGTATTATATGGAAAAATGTCTGTGATTCTGTTGAATAGCTGATGAAGTTCTTTATTTTTCTACTTGTATTCAGTACTGACACACCTTTTTAGTAACAGGTTGAATACTAATGTTTATTTGACATCAAACATTTTTTAAATTATTCAGCATTACATAATTCGTTCATATTTCAGAATGTTGAGAATAAATCACACACAACTTGCCTTGTATTGAATCAGCAAAACGAAAAATAGGAGATATTAAAATCATCAAAGCAATCAAAGCCTGAACAAATATCGCAGTGAAACGCATCTCACACTCGGGTATTTTTAAATCACTATTGTAAAATGTTTAAATTAGCTCATCTCACGTTTGAGCGTTATTTTTTCACTATAGAGAAGCGTTACTTTTTCACTATAGTAAAAGGAGGCATAAGTAGAATTTATATAGCGATTCGAGACTAAAAGGCTAAACAATTATTTATTGTAAATTTTATATTGCATCTTACGGTCGGTTCAATTACAACGCATTGAATAATTTATATAAGTTTGGAAGTGTTTTGCATACGAGTAGGACATGTTTAAAGTAATAATGCTTCTACAAATTGCACAGCGACTCATGTAGCTTCTTATAATTTGCAAAGGAACTCTGGGATCTTGGGATGTGTTTTAAATGTTCTCCGTTGTCTACAGTTTGAAAATATTTACCTTCTATCTTAGGCTCTTTTTGTAAAGCTTCACTTTCAATAGATATTCTGAACCAAATTTATTAAAGGTACATAAACTTCAAAATAATATTAAGCAAATCAAACTTGTTTGCTATTGCAACAACATTCAGTTTTTGGTGCTCCTTAAAAATCAGCTTGTTAATTACCACCAAAAGCTTTGCCCATTAGAGTATTTAAATTTTTACCTGAACTTTTTATACGTGTTGCAAGCTTGGGTTTATGTCTCGGTCGGTCTTCTGTATCAGTAAGGAGATTGCAGTTAAAATGTTGGGTATTAAAAATCAACAGCAAAATCGTCGAGAAAAACCTTGTAAAAGTTGAACAATTAATGTATCTCATCTTCTGCTAAACGGACTATAAATTGAACTCATTATTTCTAGCATTTAAACGAAATGCAAAAAAAAGAGAACAAAAAGAAAAGCAGAGGCAGTTGTATGAAGCCAGCCAGGATCATCATCGTTATCCTGCACATGCACAGCGCGGTACATGCGGGCTCGAGAATGTGTGTACGAGAGCGCGCGCGCGCGTTGTTGCAAATGAATTGCACCGTATTTATCGAGATTTAAATTTTTCTCAACACTTCTTGTGCCTTTTTTACCGCTTCACCTCACACTCCCTCCATCACCCAAGCACGCCCACTCACTTCCTCATTATCGTTCGCCCGGGTTTTGCTGCCCATTGTTGCAAATGCCGAACGGCACTGTATCTGCATGCATCTTGTCGTGCGCGCACCGGCCGGCCACGCTTTGCTTCTCCTTAGTAGTGGGATGCTTTCGTGAAGCAGTGGGAGCGAAAGGCACCGTGGCGGGATGGCTAAGTAGTGGGAATGTTTTTGTAGGAGTTTCAATTAAAAACACCAAATTACCTTTCAAGGATTTGCGGAGTGCTTTGTCGTTTTTCTGGTTTTTTGCATCCCGCTTTGATTGTGGGTGACAAGGCAGGGTAGGGCAGAGAGTCTAGGGCAGCGTACACGATGTGCACGAACGCTGCACAAACCCGGCAAAAATTGATGCATCAATGTGTCCTCCTCCTGTTCGTGCCCCTGCCCGTGCGCAACAAATCGTTTGAGTGTTAATTTAATTGTGCCTGCTAAAGATTCGCACACACCCCTTAACGTAGAGAAGGGAGGAAGGGTGGGGGGGAGATGGAGCACCTTGCCAGTTGATGCATTAATGCAA
>KB671876.1:294709-313800 GCA_000349105.1 Anopheles epiroticus
GGAGTCTTCTGGATTGCAGGAGTTTGTGGAGCCCGTGGTAGGCACGATTCCCCTGAACAATGCGCCTTCGGATTTCGATGCTCATGTTGTTGTCCGAAGTTACGATCGTACCGAGGTAGCAGAACTCCTCTACTACCTCAAGATCGTCGCCGTCAACTAGTACTCTGCTTCCGAGTCGTGCTCTATCTCGATCAGAGCCTCCGGCAAGCAAAAAAAAAAAAATACTATGATCACTGGATCCATCCATTCGCCATGGAAACAGTAATTCCAGGATTGCATACTAAGAACTCGCACTCACAATCAGTTATTCTATAGCTGTTCAAATTTAAACTGTAAAATAAAATCTTTTATTACATGCTTCATTACAGGAGCGAAGAATCCTGTAATTTCACGAAAGTGACCTCTAACAGATTGTTGATTCGTCCACTCTTAAGTTTTAATTGCAATCTTGCGAGTTCCTATACATCGTTCGTTCTGGACGAACCTAAAAAAAATAACGTATCTCGAAACTGGAAGTGAGTCACTGCTTCAACGGAATTTTCACTAGAAGTCATTTGTGCAAACCTCACTGCATTGGATTTAACTTACAGATGACCCTGTCATAAAGTTATAGCGCATTACGCTTAATGGAATAAATTAACATTCTTCGTCATGCGTTTGCAGAATACTCCTCGGTCAACGAGTTGCACCGATTGTTCTTCGTTTTGTTCGAACTTCTCGTTTAAGCAGCATCGTTTCGTCAGTTTTAATTTTATGATCGCAAGCATCATAAAACCGGAGCTGTTGTTGTTTGCGATGCAGTTTGAAGTTTAATGGTGGGTTAAGCTGGGGAAGATTTTATTGGCAAGCACAAAATTCGATGCTCCAGCATCAATCGAACCCGCCGCCGGGTCCGTTGCAGTGTTTGCTGCACGACTGTCTGATTCCTTAATTTAATGATTCTATAAAAACTAAAACTTCTTAGCGGATGACTTCATCCGTCTGTCCGTGTGCCATAATAGATCATAAGGAGGGAACTGCGAGGAATCATCCACGAGATCTATCACCGACCGGTTCCCGCCCGTTCCGATGCAACTGGTTCACTCACATCAGCTTGCTATGAACCGTCATGTTTCATTCTATTTCCATCGCATTCTCCATCGAAATTGTCACCCTTCCGTTTTATTGCCACAATTCGAACGTCTCGTACGAATTGGGGTGCAATAAAACTGGAAAGAAATGTACCAGCATCACCACGCTCGCACCTCGCGCTCCCGATTATGATCTGTACTGCCGCCGTCTTTAATATGCCACATCCCCGTCCGCTTGCTGGTGAGCGTTGCGAGAGACGATTGTTATTTTTTAATTAGTATCCCCCGTCTACCCAAACCCGGTCTGGTTCGGTCGGGATTTCGTTTTTAATCCGCTTGCCTCGCTCGGAAAGGCGGCAAGGGCGGCGAAAGGATACTGGGTTTATGAGTTTGTTATGCTCCTTGCGCTACGATTGCGCTGCCGTTTTGTGATACCAGGGTAGGGCGGGAGAGAGTTTTGATTTCTACGCTGTTAGAAAGCCATAAAACCGATTCCCAGATCGAAGTCCCCATGAATAACGAGAGAGAGAGAGAGAGAGAAAGAGAAATAGAGAGCGGGAAGCGTGGGGGTGAAACGGTACTTAAAACGATGCTAATCGCCTTTCGTGAGACGATTTTGCTGGGATGAGATTTGTTTGCTTACCGAGATGAAAACAAAACTATAAAGACGTCATAATGAAGTCCTCTTGTAAACAATAAAATACGTTAAAACATGATGCAGATAGCTTTTAGAAAGGTTCGAAATGCGTGAATCGTATGGTTTTCGCCCATGTACTTTATTCGTTCAATGTTACTTGAAACTTGTACCAACTGGAATTTACATTTTCCTGCATCTGTTTTCCAAATGATTTACTGCTTACTATTCACCATAGCACAGTAAACTTATTAGAGTGAAATCAATTATATTTATATCTTTTAAAGTTTAATAACAATATTTAATCCAAATCCATTTTACTAAATGCATTTGTAACTATTGTTAAGTTGAAAACATTTAAAAATTTTAATGTGACCCAGTGAGAGGGTAACGCACAGCTATTCTAAGATGCCTGAAAACTGCAGGATAGATAAAAGAGGCTTATACTAATAACTAATTTTGCTTAGTGATATTTCATATATATTGCTACTGAATTTCCATCTCGTTGTGTCAAATCATCAAAATTAACTTAGTTTATTCGGATACTGTAACCATTTCATTACCATTTAAATTGTCCAGAACGGGCCGGCTCGGTGGTCCAGTGGTAACGGCGTAGAGCTGTCAAAAGGCCCGTCAACGGTTCGAATCTCATTCGGACCACTACCGGCCCCCCATACGCAGGATTGACTATTCTGCTATGGGTACACTTAGTCACAACCCCCCATACGCAGGATTTACAATCTTTGATATGGACGGGTACACTTAGTCACACAATACGGGCCTGGCCGTCACTACAGAATAAAAAAAAAAATAAAATAAAATAAATTGTCCAGAATAAATCGAACGGAATCATGTTCGAATATTTGCCAGTCATGAAGTTTGATGTGTTATACATGCGGGAAAATGATCTCACACCTTTCCTATGATTGATCTCGTTCCTGCAAACGTTAAGAAATAGGTTCCAAGCATTTCCCGGATTCCAGTTCAGTTCTTTGTATTAATTGAGCCCCGAACCGGCTAAAGAATTGTTTCAAACTCCCGTACGGGAGAATTGGATGATATACTTTAAAATAAAGAAAATTTTAAAATATTGAGATACTTAAAAAAACTTCTCAGATAAACTTTAATAGTGATATGATATTAGTTATATGTTTTTTATAACTTTATGTTAAAGTATTTATATTTAATGGAATACGTACAGAACAAGACCACTCGTGAATTCTGCATGACGTTCTCCTTTTAATTTTTAAATGTTATGCATTCTGGTGCATTATACCACAACCATGGAATATATAAAGGGTAAAGATCTTAATTTTGTCTTGAATATTTCGCAAAGGAGACCAAGGGCAGCAAAATTTTAGTTATTATTCTGATATCAGACTTTGATTCCTCCGAACTCATACAGGACAGGAAGTAGCAGTCTAATATAAAAAATTTCTTTGATTCCTACTGCCTTAAATACGCGTTTTTACATAAACCAGAAGATATCTTTAGATGTTTCATCTTGGCAAGAACCCATTATGCGTTGGCATTTGTCCAGTACGTTCCTGCTAGCCATCCAGCTCAGCTCACTCACTCTCACTGCCAAATAGAGCGGAACCGAATGGAAGCGCGTATGTGTATTGAAATCTGAGCAAACCAAAGCAAACTAAAAAAAAACACACATCAAAATTTTAATGGCCTTTCGTGTGAGCGATCTTAAACCTTTTCCCCGGCTCGATATTGCGTCGACCGGGCGGAAAGAAAGCGTCTTTAGGGCGCACTCCTCCGGCCGAGATGGTTGCCGCTTGCTCCGATGGTTTGTGGTCTTGAAGTTTGTTTTTATTACGATTGTCTCTCCACATACGAGCCACAGTTTCCACACCTTCATGGTTTGTCACCCCCGCCCCTCATCCCGTCCAGACGGGGACGAAAACGCAATGACGCTCGTTATGCGTCACTTGTTTTATGAGTCGCTTTATGCGCTCCGTGCACCGATGCCACGAAAACGGCACCGCCACGGCGTAACAGCGGGGTGTCCCGGTGACCTTCGGGTGTGCGTTCTCGGATGCGTTGCACGAAGTTTCATTATTTTTTACGAGCGTAAAAGCTGTGCTTGTGGAACCCTTGCCGTTGTGCTGCGATGTGCGTGAGACGCCTTCCTACGATTCTTCAGAAAATTATCACTTGTTTTTCTCTCTCTCTAGTGTGATGATAAACTGATGAAACGAAACAAAATTGTGGACCATAAAAAAAAAGGTTTTTTAATCGACTTGAGGGTATTAAACACAAATGTTGGCAAATGTTCATTGCCCCAAATGCTTTCCTTGAGAGTATTTTAAGATTAGCAGTCATTTAAATATGACACCCGTGGATTTTAGAGTGTTTCTCGAACACATGCAACGGTCAAGGAAAACAGTTAATGGACTCCAAACTGGGTAAAACTCGCATTATACGTTCAACCAAGCTTAAAATTGAATTTTGATACAACGTTACTACTAGCCTGTTAAATTATCAACCAAGTCGGATACAACAGCTTCGGACAATTTACTTGCTGCAGTAGCGCCCTAACCGGCTTACGTTGGCACACCGCCGTTCGTTGTTATTCACGCCTTCATGGTGAAGACATCTACGTCAACTTTCCAACTCAATTTGGACCTACCACACTTCCTCCGTCCATAAAGACTTTACGATTTGAGGACTATGAGTACTTAACGGTTTGGGCCATACAATTCTATACGAATAAACATGATCAGCTCACCGAATCATTGTATTGTATGTTTCCTTCTTAAGGAAAGAGTCTGTAAACCCAACTGTAAGCATCGACTAGCATATTCCAGGCGTGAGTGACCAGATCTTCATGAAAGAAACCTGTTAGCAAACCGCGCCGTTTTGCGTTGGATTGCCTCGATGCGCTGAATCCAACATTGAGCTGAGGGGCACCAAACGATTCAAACAGAAAAAAGGGGCTTAATACAGGTCGCAACAATCCTTAGTAGTCCGAAAAATAGTCCCCAAAATGCGATTCAGCCATGTGTGGCCTACAGCTGAGAGTTTTGTCAAGCAAGATCTCTAAGTCTTTTACACAGCCAGTATGTTGAAACGAATAGTTGTTAAAATCAATCTGGTTTCCAGACCTCGACAACGACATTACCTGACGTTTATCAGCTGAACGAGAGAACGAACGTGTCGTTCACACTACGATCTGAACATACTTGGAGCTTAGAATCATGGAGAGCTCTATTAGCTGCATAGCAGTAAGGTCATCGCACAGCTCGTCATTTTAAAGACTTCTGGTAACGATTGCCTCATCTCACAAACAGACCGAGTATCTTTCTAGGTTAAGAAGGCTGCGTCGAGGTCCTTCATTGTCCATGTCTCAGAAGCATACATTGGTCGTTCGATCTGCACAAGGCCTACGATGTTAGTGTTATTTATTTATTCGATCTGCACAAGGCCTACGTTGTTAGTGTTATTTATTCTTGCTTTTCATGATAGCCTATGAATAGCCTATGAGCCTATGAAATCCTATGCAACCTACGACCTGTTGCACCTGTCTTTCTGTAGCCTGAGGAAGAATTTCACCTCACAAAACCTGTCGCGACGGACGAAGCTGGGACTATATCGTACCTATATCGTTCCAGTACTCACGTATGCCTCTGAGACATGGACTCTGTCCTAAACTGACGAAACCCTCTTAGCTCTCTCGTTCGAGAGGAAGATGCTCAGGAGGATTGTTGGCCCCATACGTGCGGAGGGACAATGGAGGAGCCGATACATCGACGAGCTGTACGAGCTGTGCAACGATCTCTCCGTTGTGCAGCGGATTAAGCTCGCCCGGCTCCGGTGGGCTGGCCATGTTATACGCATGGACTCGGACGACCCAGTCCGTAAAGTCTCCTTAAGCCGTCCACATGGACAGAGGAGGCGTTCGAGGTTCAAGCTGAGGTGGGAAGATGGCGTTGAGGCGTCCACCATGAAGGCCAGGATAACGGATTGGCAGACGACGGTGCGAGACCGTGAGCGGTTTCGGAGTTTGTTGTAACAGGCCAAGACCGCGAAGCGGTTGTAGTGCCCGATAAGTAAATAAGTAAGTTGTACCTGTCCTTGGTTCTGCCTGTAAACACTTTTGTGCTCCATATTATTATTTTTCGAACAGATTTACTTACCTCAGATTACCTTGTCATTTTGTATTTTGAAATATTGTGTTCGTTTTACCATGCTCAGCAAATTACATGATGGATGGATTGATTCCATATCCTTGCGCAGCATAAAATGGATTTTCTTCATTTCTTCAATAAAAAGCAATTTATTCTAACTCACTGCAAACGGCAAAATACTAAAATCTTCTTATGCCGTACGAGCATTCGCTTCCAAGAACGATACAGTCAGGTCACCAATTTCCTGTCGCCGTCCCTACATTCTAATAGTTCAATCATCTCCAGCAAACCCTCATCCCCAATAAACAGTTCGCTGAATTTCGATCCCAATTTTATTTCCCAAGCCCGCGTGCGCTGACTTTCCCATGAGACGTAATTGTATTATCGAATGTTCCGTTCTGTTTTCGTTTTTTTTTTCCAAAGGGTACTAGCTCCACCGTTGCCCTGCAAAAGTCTTCACGTTTTTTTTTGTCCTAGCTATACGAACCAAAGCAAATCTTCAATTTACTCACCCAAATGATGCATCTGTGTGTGATGCCTCCTTTGTCGGGCAGGACCTTCCCGGTTGACTCGGAAGGGAAAGCGATAAAATCTCGATACCTCCAACACTCGGCTGTGCTCGTTTCCCTTCTGCTACCCTCGCTTCCGGACGGCTCACTTTGCACCTTGGCACAAAATAATGATAAAGAAAAACTTCACCCCCAACTTACCCTTGACCCCTACGATACGGTGGTGTGCGTCGTTTGATTTTTCAACCATGGAAGGATCGCGTTCCCATCACGCCCCTATTCCGCCCGATTTCATCCGCTTCGTGTAATCCGCGCGTGAAAGTGATACGCGAGAAGTACGAATCCGATTCCAAGTTTCCATTTTCAGCGGCAGCCTGCCACGAACACGAAGGACGAAGAAGCTTAGGGACAGTGCACAGGCACCCACAACCACTTGCGTCTCGCTTAGGGTCTATTGATTGAAATGAAAATAATTGAATATCAAGTACATTCTTTGCTAAGGGAACTGGAAAGTGTGTGGTGGAAAGCGGTGGCCGTGAGATAAGTAATGCGTGCTCCGTCCCTCCGTTCGGGAAGGACCTGCCACTAACAGAGAAGGATCCGTTCTAGTTCCGAGCCCGCCAAGTGTTGCTTGGTGCTCTAGAAAATCGTAACGCCTGGAGGGTTTTAAATTTCACCAATCTGTACGGCATCTCGTCGGTGTCTTGTTTACCGTTCAGGATCAGGTGCTTGATTCCGTGTGGCATGAGCGAATCCACTAGGCAACGGAGGCACTACGTTCGTGTTGGTTCAGGATTTGTATTTTGATTTTTTGTGATATGATTGAACTGATCTGTAGTGGAGGTGAAGTAGTAGCTTGGTTTAGTATAACTAGTAAGTTTTGTAACAAAGTAACATCTTTCAAATTATACAGACACTCGCTAATACCTTGCAACGGAACCGAAACGAGAGATCTAATGCCTCGCGCTGAAACGACTCAGACTCTGAATTGGAACGAAATGTCCGAGTATACCCGATGTATGTCATTGAGAAGCCAACTTATAGATTGCTGCGTCTGATTTATTATACGTAATGTGTAAAACATAGTCAAATATCACGACCACTCACTTCGTGACTGACTCTATCCATAGGATTTGTGAAAAAAAATTGTGAAATTCCACAGGATTTGTGACTGTATCCGTAAGTCGCTGTTTCATCCGGTTCGAAGGATCAAAAATATGAAATATATTCACGAAGTGGGTCGGTTTGCAAATGTGTATTCCTTTATCCTTACAATAATTCAAGCAGTTCATGCAGTTTTCAGTAGTCAAGCAGTTTGCTGTTTATATTCTATTCTTAATTTACTATTCTTAATGCATGCCAAATTCAAACATTGATGTTTGAAAATAATTAATATCCTTATTCCAACATAACGTTTTATTAGCTCTTAAATTTACGTAATCTGTCCTTGCGTTAGCGTTGCATAAAATGTAATTCTTTTAAATTCATTTTCATTCAAGGTTCACTTGATAATCCAAATATTGAGAAGAAAAAAGAAGCAATTGTTCAATCGGTTTGTAGTGGCGACGTGAAAATAAAACAAACAGTTTAACTCATGCGTTCATGTGCATAGTACATTGCTGCATAGTTTAGGTTGCCATGTACGACAACTGCCATGTTTACGAGATTTTATTGTTTATGGTGGTTAAATCATACGCTTCCTTACGGGTAAGGCCAAAGGTCTATTTGATTAAGTCTGCGGACTTTATCAAGTTGAAACAGTGCCCATGACTTCGGGACGTACGGAAGTGTGGTAACTAGAAAGTAAACATTATTCCAGCGTGGTGAAAAATGTTTCTAGCTAGATTATTTCTTTATTTAAGACTGCTTGTTTATTCAAAGCTGTCAGTTAGTTCAAAGACTGGCTAGTTGGTTCTTTTAATATAGAAATCGGATTGCTTCCTAATTAAACCATTTAAAGCAAGAGCAGACTTGTACTATATGAGGATTTGTTTTTGAAAATCTGTAAGCTGCCTTGTGTGCTTGTTATTCGGTATTCTTTTATTAATATTGCTAAAGAAGATCTATTCGACAGCTAATAAACTTACATGGAATATAAAACATGAATTTAAAAATCTCTCGTTTGCCTGCTCTTGCAAGTTCGTCCGAAATACTCAGCTTGAATTTCGTAGTAACATTTATTGTATATCAAACAGAAGAATATGACTTCTGTTGCGTATTGGAAAGTTAATTTCGTTTCCAAAATTTCCAATAGTATATAATTATGCGTTTTTATTTGCTTATTTGAACACGCCTTTTCATCGAACCGTGCTAAATGAAAGTTAAACAAAAAATGGAAGATCCTGAGCTCGACGTACTACGAAATTCATCGTGACATAGCCAGAGCAGTCAGCGACACGCGTTTGTGTACTTCACTGCTTCGTTATCTAGTTTCTAGCTACGGTAGCCTATGCGCTCATAGTATTCTCATATCATTTAATCATGAAATCTTTCACATTATTGCATCCGCGCAAAAATATTTGGTCGAGTCACTGCGATTAACTCAACGGTTAATTTTACATGTATCTGTCAAAGTTGACATTTTATTTGTTATTTTGATAATGCTTTAGCTTACCTTGAAGGATATACTACAAGAAACTTTAATCCAACCCAGCGCTAATCTAACACTTAAACAAAAAAGGTCCTGCAAGAAAAACCAGCCACATTTGTAACCAAATAAAATACTGCAAAACAAACTTCTTATAAAAAGTGAAACGATTATTAAAATTTGAGCAGCAATACGACCTGGCCGTTACTTTCAAATAAAAACTTAAATTTTGAGCAAACCATAAAGCCAAAACTAACAATAATAAAGGAAAATGACTGATAGCTACAAAAATGAAAAAGAATGTTTTGTTTAGTTTACTTTATTGGCTGTCTTCAAAGTGCCCAACCTAAGCTTACTAACATCACTGCTAGGCTGCTTTCGCCGACTGACTGACATGAAATCCAGATTAAACAAAAAACTTATTTTGTTTGGCAAGTTAACGTCATAACTATGAAATATTACGCAAAGAAAAAAAAAGTTAAAATCATTCACAAATTGCGTGCAATGACACATGAAAAAGGAACCATTATTATACATGTAGAAGCCTCATGCTCATTTTAAAGCAACATTTTTATTCAATAAGTTTAAATAAATGATGCTAATAGGAAAAAAACTCGTTTGAAGGTATTTTATAAAGGTAAAGGTAAAGGATTCATACCAAAATTATTCACATACAAGTACTGAGGACTCTTTTCAGTTTTATTTAGGAATATATAAAAACAAAAACAAATATAATAAGGGGGGAACCATTCTTCTTTGTGAAACTTTTCCTTCCGATGTAAACTTTTGTTTAATTGTGTGAGCAATATTAATCATAGTTTTTTCCTTGCAAGAGAAAGGTCACTATAATTGACAGTTCTTATTGCTCTACAAATATGTCACACATTTTTTTTCAGTGTTGTGAAAGAACATAATGAGTTTAAAAGTTTTATAGCCATATTTTTTTTCCATTACTTATTGCTCTTCACAACAAAGAGTGAACTCTACGCTTGGTTTTATCTCGAAGAAACTAAGGAGATAAAATCAGACGAGAAATAAAAACAAACCTCTAAACTCTAGATGACACTTGGGGCTTTACTGGACGGAGAGCGACGCAACAACGCACAGTCCTCGACGGTGCCGTAAGTGTAGACGTTTCGGTTTTTTTTTTGTTTTCATTCTCCCGCTACGTGTGTATGGTCCGTTTGCTGGAGTGCCTACTGGCCCTCTTCCTGCCCCAAACCCACGCACCAACCCAAAGGCACAGCGCCAAAGTGGTTCCACTTGACGACGTGCAACACGTGTCAGGCGCACGGGCACTGGGCGAGCAGAAGCCAACAAAACAACGCAAGCATTCCTTAATCCCGCAGATGACGAGGACCTGTCACGGATGGGCCTTTAATTAAATCCAGCACAGAGGCGACGCTTCATCACAAGATCCCGCCCGAAGATCAAGATCGGTTGTCGGGCGTGTGAGCGTATGTTTGTGCTTGTGTCCCTTCCGAGCTGTCCTCCGCTAATCAGCTTTGGCGTGGCGAACAGAACGAGGCAAGACATCTTCCCATCGCTCTAATCTTCATCATTATCAACGGCTTTATCCAGATGTTTTGTTTTTTTGTTGTTGTATTTACTCGGGCTGGTCGTACTTCCATTTCCCGGCCGGCAAAAGCCGGAAGTCGTAATCCTGACGAAAATCTCTCGTCATCACTTTTGGCCCACGGTGACGCCCTTACTTTCCACTGTCCTTCCTTAAGTTGGCAAGTGAGGAACATTGCCCGCTTGTGTGTGTGTGTGTCTGTGTGTGTGTGTTGGTGGGGTCATCCTTACCATTGAGCTTTGCAGACTTACGCGTAAACGACATAATCCCCCAACCGGTGCGACCAGGCGACGGGAGGGGACGCTCCCGGAACAATACAAACAAGATTCCTATCTGCGGTGCGGGGGAAAACAAAAACAAAACAGCTTACAAGAGTAAAAGTTTACCAGCGAGTTGCGAGCGGAAAATGAGGCTTACGATGCGTAATGCTTTGCTTTTGTTTGTGCATTTTTGCGCGGTCTGATGTGCGAAACGTTGTGACAGTTTTGAAAAGATATACATTTATTATTTTGACGATGGGTAGCTTGCGCGGATGTCAATGTTTTCTCTCTTTAGGATTTATTTTTAATTTTGTTTGTATTTTGTTAGCTATCGACCGTATCGCTGCCTATCAACATTTTTCTTGTGTTTTCTTGCTGTTTTACAATTTTTAGCATTTATTAACGTTTTTGAAGCAATGTTTCCGTCTTTTTTCCATTTTTTTTATTGTGATTTGGGTCACTCTGCAAGCATTTACTTCGTTCCGATTGTCACACATTAAAATGTCATTCTTTTTTTCATTTTGTATTCGTGTAATTGTTATCTCTGTTTCAGTCCATGTGCTGATTTAGGTGTTTTAACTTTTGTTATGTGTGTTAACTCATCATCTCCTATCTCCTGAATAAGATACAGAGCAAATCAATTTGTATTTATGGTTGAAAAAACGGTTATTAGCTTTTTTCATTAACTGTTGTTGTTTTTTTTTTCTAATGCAAGCATTACCTTACATTGACGAATAATTTACCTTTTTCGATATGTTTTGCATAAAATAGTATACATTTTGCTACATCTTTCACTCAAGTTTGCGTTGTACTGATAATTATGTAAGCATGCGTAAGCATCTGATTTATGAAATCTATTTTTCATTTCTTTTCAATTCTGTATCGGTGGATTATTTTGTTATTGTTTTCTTTTCCGCTCAACATTCCTGTTTTATTCTCATCTATATTCCTGTAATTGTTGTAAATACGCTTGCATCTAAGTATTTCGGTTGGGATGATGAAATTGTTATGAAATTGTGGTCATTTTATTTCTTGTATGATTAATACAACATGTTTATATGTTCGCTATACCAGTCTCCTCTTTAATCTATACATCATGTGCTTAAGTGCCTTATTAAAAATAATTTTTGTTATCTTGCACTGAGATGACGAAAATGCGGCATAGATGCAATTTCTCTTATTATAGTAATCTGACTTTTATCTTTGCGAGATTTTTATGGTTTTCAATTCAATTTTTTTTATTCCCACACAGGCTGCTACCCCGTACGAAGGTAACCAGTGATGGGAAAATTTTCTTCCAATGGAACGAAGAATCGATCGTCACATTGAAGAAACGAAAGCAGGCTGATATGCTTGAGATTAATTTCCACCAATTTCACATGCTCTCCAGCTAAAATCTGCTACAGGTTCAGTTAACACAGAATGTCAGTTCCATCGGTGGCTCAGACAGCCTTTGATTTAAATGGTTGTTTCTCGAAATAATATTAGGAAACAGCAATTAACTAATTTAGTACATTTTCTGATTTGCTCGAATTTCTCTAGGATTTGCGCAACGGTTTTGTGTTAACCAGCCCAATTGAATCTCGCAATGCCTTTTTATAATACATGTTCTAAGTAAAGGTGTGAAGCTCATTGCTGTGCAGTGATTGGCAAAATTTTATATTTTTCTGTTGATTAATCTTCTCTCATCTGAATTTTTAACCAAACTCAAAATAATTTATCGGTTGAAATAGAATATGATATAAATGAAGCTTCTTTATTGATAAAAAAGGTTTACAGATATGTTACCTACACAACGCCAAATTCGCTCTAACAACGCACCCAAAACCTTATTTTCTTCGTATTCATTACTTCAGAAAGATGTTGAAATCATCAGAAAATTTATTTTTTATGATTTAATCATCATTGCACAAGTATGGTCATCTGATAATCTATTTTCCAATAGTTGAAAATATTATCACTCTTTTCCTGAAAATAATAATTCAGCCAATGGGTATACTTGTACAACAAAACCGCTGAAGGATTGAAGGTTTCTTTCAGTGTTGCTAGAAACTGCCTTCAAATCAAATTAAGGTTCATTAGAAACACGTTCAAGATTAACGTATTAGGGAATAAAACTGAAGAAAAAAATAATTCTTGATGAGAAATAGAAATGATTCCTCACAGAAAATTATTTTTTCTTCATTTTGATTCTCGAATAAAAGTCAACTTTTTCTTCATCAACAATATATCTTTGGGGGCAATGTTCTATTTCAGTTAGTTACTCGATTTTAAGCAATTTTATTAAGTTCACTCCTCTCTATATTTTCCTTTCAAAATAATTAGCGAGAAACGAGCAGCGCTCACCGTAATATTTATAACACCTCGTATCCTTTTGATTTCACTCACAGCTGGATTAATCTTCCGTAGCACGATTGCCCAACTTGACCGTCCGCAAACAAACGTCCTAGATCCGTAGTCGTAGATGAACATGGCCGTTACGCATTTAATCTATTCCCATTGCGAGCGGAAAAGAAAAGAAAGAATTAAAGTCTTAACATTAAACCGTCCAAGAGCAGCTTCACTTCAACCAGCCTTGCCGACGTGACCGCAACGCTCGACAAGGAAGAGAAGAGCGCTGGAATGGACGAAACAAGAGGGGGCAGAAACCTTATTTCATTATGAGTGGAAATCAAACTTGCCCAACGTTATGAAGAAACACGGTACCAGGAACTCGTCGTTCGCGCGTAGATGCGAGGGAAGTGATAAATGTTTAAAGTTACGAGTCACGAACTTACGCTGCCACTGTACGGATTCTCTCTCCCTCTATCTCTCGCCCTCTGCCAAGGTGGTTGGTGGGGTGAGGGGGTGTCCATTTGTGAGAGATTATCTTATCTTAGTTTCTCCCCCCCACCCCCCTCCCCCCGAGGGTCGTGTTGTGTGAAGTGTGATGTGCGCGCTATGCGTTCGAGATAAAAATCAATCGTTTGCTCGCACTCGTAGCCGCCGTGTTTACTTTGCTACGTTGTGTACTTGAGGTTTGTTTTAGGGTATGTTTGGTAGCTAGTGCCCTGGCACTCCGCGGTTGACGAAGAATGACGGTTGAAGATCGACTGGACAGGCTCCGAGAAACATCTCGTAGTTTATTTCGACGATCACTAAGCATCGTGCATCGAACGGGCACAGTACTGTTCTGAGTCGTTTCGCCTTCTCCTTACCCGCGCACCTCGAGAGTGTGCATCCTTCCTACCTTTCGCTTGAACCGGTGTTCCAATTTCATTTCGCGGCTTCCTCAGGAAACGAAACGATGTGTCCCGCTGTCCAAAGCTGACGTCCCGAGCGGGTTACCGGTTGAGGTACCCGTCATCCATTTGGCAGCTGCCAAACCGGCGGGGGGGGGGGGGGGGGGGTAGAGAAAGCTTTCCTTTGGAGCGGTTGTGCCCCCAGGGGAGGCAGCTGGAATGGGTTATGGTTTCTAGGTTTCTCTCGCGCAGCGGCCGTGTAGTTTGTAATCTTAATTCGAGCGTACCCGGCCGGCGAGCGCGCGAGCAGATAGCGATCTCCAGAACGTCTCGGGCGTCTCGCTGGTGAAGTGTGGTACCGACCGTTTATCGGCCGCTGGCAATCAGCGTACTGCGTGCTGTCGAGGGTGCTTCATCGCGCGCGCGTCCAGTCGTGGCCGGTGTTGGAGGTACTGCCTCACCACTTCATCGCTGAAGTGCGCAGCAGCAGAGGGTACGCGGGTAGGCCGAACGACAGCCGCGAAACAGATTTAGCCCGCAAAACCGCCTCGGAACCTGTGGACTACTGGAGGGAGTTGCTTTTTCCTTTGCTTCATCTTGGGCCTACCCCGTAGGCACTGGAATGACGGGGAAGCTTAAGTCAATAGCTTGAAGCAGCGCTGGAAGGCGCACCGAGATCCGCGCGTAGGCTTTTTTTTTTATGGACGCACTTCACAGTACCGCAGTACCGCTCGAGTACCGATTAGCGCTTAATGGACGCTTAGCGGACTTTGCCTTCCTTACCGCGCACGGAAAGTGTTCAAGGGAACCGTCAAGCAGGCAGAAGAGGACACTGAAGCAGGAAGCTGAAGATGCTAAACATTACTCACACAATAAATCACCACGCTTCGCCTACCGCACCGGCACCGGCATCGGAAGTCATGGGCCCCCAAACCAGCCCGGTACTGCGCCACACAGCATCATATGAAAATTTGTTTTCCACGCCCCCAGAAATCTACCCCGTTCCGGAACGGGATGAAAAACGCGCAATTGCCTGATAAAAATCGAACGCATAAATCCGGTGGCGCTTCCGGGGTAATAAATGACAGAAGCGACTAACCTCTGGTTTCTCTTTTTTCCTGGGGAGGTTAAAGAAAGTGCGCCTTCCAGGCATGTACACATTCTTCCGGTGAGTGTTCGGTTTTGTCCTTTCGATTGGTTTCATGTTCCACAGAGCGGGGGGGGGGGGGGGGGGGGGGGGGGGGGGGGGTGTGGTGTTGGTGAAACTCCCGCCGTTTTATCGCATCCTGTTCCCGGGCCTGTCATCGGATCCACCAAAACCGGAAAAGGAACACTGCCGGCGTACAATAAATTCGATCACTGCGCCAATCGGGCAGCTTCCCGGGCAGACTCAGCAAGCCCCAGGAACACTGTTTGACAAACCGAAGTGTCTCCAGCTTGCCCACACACACACACACACACACACACCAGATGGAGAATATAAATGATGGCACCGGGTTTTGGCATGAGTTATGTGCATGGGTACCACTTGGCGGCGTGCGAGGCCCGCGGTCAGGCAATAAAAATGAAGGATGTGCTAGACCATAATCGAGGCCTCTTCGACCTTTTCTTGGGCAGTTTTGGGGCGTCGGTGCGATGATTTAGAGCATGTGTGCGTTAAGAACCAAGCGCTAAGTAGGCTAAAAGTTGCCCGCCGAGCAGGGCGGAGAGGCTGCGGGCGGTGGCGGTGCAAACCGAAATGGCTAACACTGGACACTGTTGGAGTTAGCAAAAGTTTCAATCGTTCGATCATGGCTGAGGCTGGGGCACGAAGTATGAGAAGTGAGTAATTGAGGCAATTAGTAGACCACAGTGCCGGTCCTGTGAGCTGAGTGGTTTTGTGCGTGGCTCTTTGGATAATTCCAGCAAAAGTGGTGTGCTAATGCCGGACGTCATCTATTTCTGAATCGCTAAAGCCAAACAAAATGGTCAAACTTTGAACATAATGGTAGACATTAAAGGTATAAAAATCGTCGGAGTAGTTAAAGGGTTTCAAAAGAACCTTACTCTTTGAAAGGGATATTTTAATACTTTCGAATTGTTTCTAAACAGTTGTCACTTATTTCACGGCTCCTCATGGAACACTCGACAGCGATTGTAATGCCGTTGATTAGTCAAAAGCAACAAATTCTTGAAGTCATCTGGTGGTGAAGAGGTAATGGCATACGTCGCCTGCCGCAACGTGAGGCCAGACGTTGCTCGTATTCGGGTATAGTACCAACCCATGCGCCTAGAACTTATTTAACTTCTCCGGTTGAGGGTAAAGCAAGTCACACAAAAGCCAAATTCATTAGAGATCAGGCGTTTGAAGTTGTTGCGAGAAAATAAATAATTGTGTAAGCATGATTTGTGACGCTCAAGTCACTTGCAATATTGTTTTAAATCACATTGAATGATGCTTCTTGAACTGATTTGTTAAGCGACCTTTATTTAAGCTCATCAGAATGAGTCAAATATAACCAGTAGAACAGTAGATCACAGTCCGATTATCCTACACATGCATACCAAACAATCGATACTTTCAGTTAATGTAAACCAAGTAAACATAAAGGACATTCTTGTTACACGGTCGTGGATCTATTCTATTGTTGTGATCTGTTGTTGATTACTTATCTTACCATTAACATATTAAACATATGTATTTGTTTGCTTCAACGCCAACATTATCATGTAAGAAAAAGATGAACAAAAACTGCAACAGACCATGCAAAATATGATAAAAAAATCTAAAATAACAGCCCGATTACAACTTTAAATAAACCCTGATAAGAGGATATTTATAATATTTCACAAGAAAATACCAAATAAATACATAAGACTACACAATAAAATCATAGATAGAAAAAAATACTTACAAGTATTTAGGAACGTGGTTGGATACTAACTTGACATATAGAAAACAAATAGAGGAAATCAAAGTCAGAAAACTCAGAAAAGATTAATGGTAATGAGGACATATTTGTCACTATCGCAATAAACTCAGTCCAAAACAAGATCATAATTATACACAGAAGTTTCATTAGAAGCAAATTAGAATAAGGTTGCACTTGTATAAGAAACACAAGAAAAGAGCTTTTAAAAACGCTTAAGACTATAGGAAATCAATCAGATGAGTAACAGGGTGTACAAAGACCACAATATTATCAACATTAACAGCGATAGCAGCAGAAGTACTACTGCATATTAGAACTAATTATCTTGCCAGCACACAATTTGTCAAAGAAGTTGCTCATTCTAAGATACACAGAACACTGCTTAAACAATACAAAAAAAATACGAAATCAAAAAGTAAAAGAACAACCTACTGGGAAAAACTAGTGGAAGAAAACAAAGAATTGATAAAAGAAATGGACAAAATAGTGAAAAATGATACAACAAATGAGATAAAGATAAGATGCAAAGCACCTGAAAACATATAAAAACAATCACTGGCAGGCAAATCAAATTCTTACAGCAAGTATAAAGACAGGAAATTGAAAAAAACTTCAGTAACAAAGGCAAGCATTTATATAGATGGCAGCAGAACAGAAAATGGCTGTGGCATTAGAGTATATATAAAATCACATAATCACGATACCAGAATTACTCATAGTTTCAGACTTAAGAACGATGCAGGAGAAACATCAGTCGAATTGAAAGCAATAGACAAGGCACTAGAAATAGCAGAACAAAATAAAATATCAAACCCAGTTTTTTATACAGAAAACCACGCAGCACGTTAAATTATCAAGAAACAACAACACAACAACCTGGTCCAACAAACGATGATATTGTTAGATGATGCCAAAAATAAAATGCCGAAATAAGGATGCCTGGGCATATAGATAAAGATGTAAATGAAAGGGCAGATACCTTAACTAAAGAAGGAGTAACATCGAACTACCTGGTCAGAAACAAACTAAGGATAGAAGATCTCAAAATCATATTAAAACAAAAAAGATAAAATACACCAAAGCATGGTATATGTTAGAGACACAAAAAAGAGAACGAAAATTTGCTGCATACCAAGAAGAATTTGAGGAAACGCTATGACACGCAAACATAAATGTAACAGCAAATGAAACAAAAACTAACAGCCGAATATTAGCTAGCCATGACTAAAAAGCATTGGTTGAGTGTAATTGAAAAGTTGAAGAATGAAAATGTTAACAGTGTGGAATACCTGTAACCGGGAAACATCAAATATTTTATAGTAAAAAAATCACAGAAGAGAGACAAAAACGCACAAACATAACAGAAAATAGTCTAAGAACAGAGTGAAAGAATAAAACAGGAATAGTTATTAAAGATAAAATAAAATTTGTACAACAAATGAAAATTGTATTATAGGCATACGAGGTATGAGTTTTAAAGTGTCACGTACACACAGGAAGCCGAAAACCACTAAGAGGGGTAAATCTTTGGTTATGTGTTGAATCCAACAAATAGAAGAATACAACCTCATTTCTAAATAAATAAGAAGAAAAAGAAAACCAACATTTGTTTCTTGTCTTATTTTGATTCGATTAAATTTTAATAAGAACTAGTTAAGGCCCGGTAGTACCTACCGGATGCAAGCTCCAGTGAGCGCGCGAGATTCTGGGTGCCTTAATACTTCGAATTACCGAATTGAGAATGTTTTCTTACACGACCCATACATTGGAACAGGTTGGCCTTTGAATGCAAGTATATGCTCTATGTTTTGTGATTTATAATTAGAGAGTTTTGAATTACTTACATAGTTTTCATTCATCTAAAATATTGCATTCATACAGGTTTGTTTATTGAGTTAGAGATGAGAATATGTAGAATTTGTCGGCAATCAAGTACGGGTAGCCACTTGCAGCACTCTTAAACCACGTAATATTCCTTGTTGATTGTTTTCTATCAAACGATTTCAAACCTTGGATATAACCTAAGCTGCAGTTAAGTGCACTTAAGAATTATGACTTTCGCTTTTCCTTTCTTCCTTAGCGTTGTTCATGTTTAACAAACTGATAATATAGTTCGTGCAACATATTTGAATGTTTCTTATCATAAAAATGGTTGTATATTTAATTTTTAGATTTTTTAATTT
>KB671876.1:317591-340286 GCA_000349105.1 Anopheles epiroticus
CGCACGTGCAAACGGCTTCGAAATGGAGAGCACTTCTCGCTTGCTCCTATGGTGTGTGCGGCGCGTGATAGCGATTTTTTATAAGCAGATTGTCTTCTGGAGCTGTTAATTTATAAATTATCCGCCTCCTAGTTAATCATCCCACGAACAATCGGCAACCTACTGTATCATCCTATTTCCGAATAGTATCATCCTGTTTCTGAATAATAGATGATACAGGCATCTTTTGAAGAGAATATTATACAGCGATGTTGCTGTAATTTTTTTGTCTGGCCAACGCAATCGTTTTTCGATGAAGATCTGCCTGAGCACTATGGGAGAACAGGGAGATGAGGAGATCTCTTTGACTTTGGGTACTTCGTTAATACAGGCTACTCACTCTTGATGGAAATATAAATGGTCCATAGATGAGAATGTTCAGAACATGCAGAAGTTGTCGCATCTACCATTATACCAACCACCATGAAGTCACTTTGGGGGTTTTATTTAATAAAATAAGTCAAGCAACTACCAAGGCTCTTATTGTTTTAGTCATGTATTTTTCATGGCGGACATGACCGTTTAGGTTCGAATAGCCCATTTCAGCTAAAGCTAGTTGTTGTTTTCTGGCCATCACAACCGATATTTTCGATCAAGACCTGACCGAGCCTTATTGGAGCATATAAGAATCTGGAGCATTTTTTTGAATTTTGCTACTTACTACAACATGCTAGTCACGCCTGATGTGGATGAGCAGCCCAAAGATGGGAATCGGTCAACGTCCATTCCCTGAAGAAGTTGACGCGTCAATCATTATACCATCGAACCGCCTGTAGCTTTAGCTTCTTGCTCTTAAGTTAGGATATCAGTAACAATTAACAGGATGTGTTTTTGTAGGTCAAAACCAAAGAAAACAAAGTGTGTTTGCTCGGTCTGCACTGGTCATATCGCATATTTAGGACAACTAGCTTCCACTCCACTCGTCGGTGAAACGATAAATCATGCTGACCGCACCAGGCTCTCCACCTGGTCCAGATTGTGAGGCTTGATAATTATTATTTCATCTTATCTCGCGATCATGGGAAACTTTGCTCTCGTACGAAGCAGTTGTCCACCAGCGCTGGGTGTAGCGGGGTTTGTCGGAACAAATATTTTTCAACTCTTCCGCCATCTTCTCGAAGCTCAATCCAAAGCACTCCAGCAATCCGAGCACGGGAACATGGAAACCGCGGGAGTTCCCGGGCCCGTGCGAACCCGATCCCATTCCTTCGTGTTTACTCCATATCGGTGGTTTTCCCCCTTCGCACAAAGAGAAAGAAAAGAAAGAGACGGTAACATTACCCCGCGAGACATAACATTCCATCAATCCCTTCTGCTTCCATGGGGTCGCCAGCAGGCCCCAGCAGGAGCAGAAACAAGTCTGCCTTACTCAGCGCAACATATCTAAAATTATGAACTGTCAGTTCGCTGCTCCCCTTCCGTTTTGGCGCGGGATGTCACTCTAAGGTGAAAGCCGCCCCGTACGCCACTCTGGGCCCTGGACCACCCTCCCCACCCCCTTCACAGATGCCGCGAGCCGTAGCCCACCTCTAATTGATTAACATCGCACCGTGATTGATTTGATAGTTGAAATAATTTGAACTTAAGCTTGTAATTAATTTACATCTATTTGTTTGTACGCCGGCGGTGGTCAGCTGACAGTACGGCGTGCCGCCCATGTTCGCCTCGGTGCGCCATTTATCCAATTACAGCACGACGCTAGCAGTGACCGAGTGACACATCGGACGGATCGGATGGATGGATCGATCGAGGTTTTGCGGTGCCCTGTTATCCCTCATCCCTCTCTCTCTCTCTTTCTCATACTCGCTTTCTGTCCCTCTGAGCTTTCATTTGCCGGGCTTTTGCTGCTGTAGTAATGGTTGAAACCAGGAAGGTGAGGTTCTGCAAGGATGAGAGCCTGTTGGTTTGTTGCAGCAGGAAATTAATAGCATCGGTCGCGGACATATCGGAATCGGCTTTAGCCCGCGGGCTTGGAGATGAATATCGACATTCGTAATCGGTACACGCTATATTGGCATCATTTAAGGTGGAAACTGATTGAAGCTCTTAAAGGCATTTTCATTAATGATAATCACGTTTGATAATGTGGTTGCAAGCAGGTCAGAGATAAATTAAATGAACTGTAATACTGGCTGTTAAGCATTAGAAATTCTTCAAAGTAATAGTTTGAGTGTTTTTTCTTTTTTCTTGCGTATTTCTGCACTGCCAGTGCACATTTATTCCTACAGGGCAAATTCTTCTGCTGTTTCTTTAAGTGAAGCGCCGTGAAATCATTACCGTGTAGCTCAGAATACCACAGCTAAAGAGAATACAGCTAACACTAGGCACATAGCAAAGTATTTTTTTTTCGCGATCACCAAAATTGAGATAGATCTTGAACACACTTCTATTAAGCGTTTGGACACATGTTTGAATTAATTAAGCAGGACGAGCACATTTAACTGAATTTGCAAAATGTGCTTCAAAAGAGCTTCTTTCCATATCTTAAAAGATCTTTGAAGAATAATGTAATGAATTTTATTTTTTAATGTTAAATAAATAATTAAATAACTGTACTTAAATTAACAAATAAATAAAAACAATTTTTCTTCACTATAGAGCCTTTCTCAAACACAACATAGGCTCATGCAGTTTCTTTAGGGTTCATCTTCTTTTTCTTTAGGGATTTCTTTAGCTAGTTTGTTTACACACCTTTTAAAAAAATGTTATTTTACCTTTGCGTTATTTTACGGCGATCAAGAAGTTAGATTAACAAACATAAATTCTTCACTGTGGTAACTGAAGGAACTGAAAAATATCTAATATCGTTTTAATACATAGCCTCGTATAGGTTGATGGTAGTGGCAGACAGGCGTGGCAGTGGCTATCTAGAAGCTCCTGCAATGAACATCCTGCAAATTCTTCCTTCCGTTTAGTTTAACAATGGATTTCGATTGGTTTACCTTGAGCAGTGTTTCTGAAAATTGTGGGTGCTAATCTGCAAATTCCTCATTAGTTTATGGTTTTGTTTGCTTTGCTTTTCTGTTAAGCCTTCTCTTTTGCGCTTCGTCGTATGAAATAAATAGAAAAGCTAAAAACGACTTATTTTTGGTCATCCATTAAACGTATTTTACCACTTACCACAATGTAATACAAAAGAGAAGCTTTATAGATGTTAAAAGTATTTTGAAATAATAAATTTGCTGGTTCTTTTCATTGTTGTAGTGAATGATTTGTCGTTAACAGTAGTTGAGGACTATCTTCAATGTAAACATTCTCTGCTAGACGACAAAAGGGTTTCGAACTGTAGTTAATTTTCAATTTCGTTTCATTTTAGTGATTTTTTATAAATCCTGTAAGTGAACACTTTCTGTAACTGTAATTGTATGTTCTAAAGAGGAACAAAATATTTTTAACAATTATGAACGAAGAGCACTATGGATTAAAGCTACAGAAAAAAAAACATGAAATTTTGATACGGCCTTACTGTGGAATTTAAAACAAAAACAATCATAGTATTTTTGCATACATAAAAACAAATCGTATTTTTTGTTTAAAATTCCTTTTAAAATTTGATCGTTTGAATTACATTTGTACTCAGAATACAAAGTAGTCCTCGTTACATATTGTCATAAAAATATTTAATTACATAATAAATTAATGTCATTTGTTTCATCGGTCGTCTTTATTCATCATTTTGAACTCTCTTAATGACAAGTGAACAAATTTTCTTGAGTGGTACAACAACACTCGTAGGGCAAAAACTGTCCATTAGTTTTTTTTTCTGAAACTCGGTGGGTGCCACCGATTGCAAGAAAATCAATTCTGCGTAAAGGGGGTGACGACAATACAAATGGCTCATACTTATATTAAAAATACTCTTACCTTTAAGATGCCCTTTGGGAACAATCATTTACCAAAAGTAAACAAGTTTTTGACTCATTTAATCAATCTACTCTTTTCCATCTTCCATCCATTAGGTTTTAACGAATCATAAAACAACAAAATCTGTATACTTTTAGCATATGTTAAAATGAGCGTAATCATCCCTCACCGTTCTGAAAGTTGCAAAAATTAAACTAAATGATTTGAATAAAACATTTTCAGCTTTTTATAAACATAGTTCAAATAGCAACTATTAGGTAGATTTGAATCATCCAAAAATGTGAAATAAAAATGCCTGAGCTAGAAATATATGCTAAGAAAATTAATCTCTCGCATTGAAATTGGATTTAATCTTAAATAAACCCCGGGCTAATGATTCACCTCCGCCTCGATGCTACTGCATATGAAATTTCGCCAACACAGATGACAATGATGAGTCAGCCTCAGTGCTTGATGCTAGCGGAAATCATTTAAATAATTCTGCGCGAAAGTGCAACTCCGAATCAATTCCACTCGCACACTGCGTCCGACCGGTGGCAACCGCACAGAAAGCCGCCCCTTGATCTAATAATGATGTCCATGAAAGGGCAGGAATTTAATATAAAATACACCGTAGAGCGCATCGAACCCGCCAGTTGCGAGATGCATTAATAATCATTTACCAACACACGGCCATGCAGCGGCCTCGACGGAACGCGCTTGCCGCCCGCCGTGTTCGGCTTAGCTGGCGGGAAACGTCTTCCACTTAGATAATTGTCCGCTGGGAGTGGGATTGCCCGGTAGAAGACTTGGCCCACCCAGCGAACCCACGGCAAAACCCTCCCTAGGGTCTGATTTCACTAACCGACCCCGGTTACCACGGTTTTGCGATCGGCTTTGCGACAGATGAGGTCTTTGGCGTTTAGTGCATTCGGCTCCCACGGGAAGCTCGTCGTCATCGTCTGCGAATCTCCTAATCCGTATTGCAGCCGGTGGTCTCGCCAGACTCTCGTAGCAAATGCGATTATGCGTCTTCGTGCCGGTCATTCGCGTCCTGGTTGCATCGGCTGCAGCAATCAGGCGGCAAATCGGGCAATCTGAGGCGCTCTAGACGACAGTGCAAGAATTGTTGCAGGGTTCCTGGTGACAATTTATCTCATCGAAATACATTTTCAGTGTGTGTAGGCTTAAGAGTGCAATGAGATGTATTTTTTTGTGCACTTAAAAATAATAGTTTCGACACGGGGTTTTTCGGATTCAAAGTAATTATAAAAGACGAATAAACTTTAAAACGTTTTTAAACCATCGATAATCCCAAGAGAAGAAACTTAACACATAACAAAGATTTAAACTTTGCTGACAATGAGCTATCAATGCTATTTACAATCATATCTACAGTGTATGGACGTTCTTTTGTTTGTAATTTTCTCTTATTTGTTATTAATTTTATTTCTATAACGCAATTAACTTATCAATCCTTTCGATTACAAACGAGGATAAGGAAAATAATAAATGGTTAATATTGTTAGACTGTTTATAAAGCCTTCACCTGTGAATTCGAACAGAATTTCTGCTTGATTCTAGATTTTTGCTTAGTAACGGTGGCTTTCAAATGTGCCGAAGAGTATTACAGGCTTTGTTTTAATGCAATAATAACTATGATCGAATCGTATGTATCGTATCTGATTGTATCTGATTTCTAGGGTTTACGTAGTTAATTAATATGTTATGCTACAAGACATTTCTGCCCAGAAATACAATAACTTTAACAGAGAGGTTTTCACAGCACTCTGTAGGCTGAGGACCTTAAAAACTTAAGATCAGGTTAGTGCACTGGTTTTGTTGTATTGACTCATAAACGATCCTACTCGAAATGGTATCGCTAATAGCATTCTCTAACAAGTAGATGAAATCCCTAACACCCGTATAAATACAGATGTCTATCATGATAACTTTTCTGTACTAACTAGATGAAACTATTTACAAATGGTACCAATTAAACAAAAATACCGACTAAGGTTCTATTTTAGCTAAGATAAGTGAAATTCGACTTACGTGGAAATTCTAGCACCGTGGTTTCTCCCCGTTCCCAATAAACCATGTACTAGTATTCCCCGATAAACGCCATACTCGATATACGCGATTTCGCTATACGCGATTTTTTAAAACTGACATTTCAAGACTTTGTTTGCAAGGGGTTGATTTCTCTTCGACGAGTTTTGTCATACTTCCAGTATGAGTTTGTAAGTCATTAAGTATTGCACGTACTGGTATAAACTGAATAATCAAACACAATTTGAAATACAAGCAATTTAAAGTTTTCTTCTATAAAGCCTGTCGTAACGTGTATCAATCTGGCAGTAGCAACAAGTTTACGCAATAAAACATAACTATGATGGTTTCAACTATTAACAAAAAATCAAGCGAAATGTGTTTTTGCTTGGTACTTATATTTGTTCGATTCTTAAACATTCAGGAACATACGAAACGTCACCAAGAATTCGATATACGAGAATATTCGAGGTACGCTATTTACCTCCGGTTCACATTGATATCGTATATCTGGGAATACCTGTACATCGTAAGGCATATAACTTATACTAACTTTATCAATAACTAGCTGGATGCATTAACCTACGCCTAACAAAATGGTGTACTTTTGATGAAATTAATAAATTTCATGTAGAGTCGTCTGTGAACTTTTCACTAACTGCATTGAAGCAGGTAGGTAAGTGTATAGGCTAAAAGAGTCAATTTACAATAACGATATTGTTAATAAACCATATTGTAGCTTAGTACGTTATTTTAGTTATTTTATTTTTACATCGCGTACTTTGATAGTTCTAACATTCATGCTTGCAGCAAATCGCAGCCTGAGCAACCCTGCAGAAAGGGACCATAGTTACTTATGGCTGCTGCACCTGATCGGAAAGAAACGCAGCACCTTCTTGGATCTTTTCCTTCAATTTGACAAGCTTTATGTAATAGATATCCGGTACCATGGTGGGGATATCTGTAAAATGAAAATTAATACGAACAACAAAAAACGCCTTGAAGAAAATGGAACAAAGCACAGCAAAACCTCATGGCGATTGACATGGCGTGAGCAAAATGGGCGGACTAAAGTGAAAAAATTGCCTTTTCGAGGCCACGCTTCATCTTGCCTGTTATCGGTGCCGGTGCCCTTTCGCTGTTTGCTTTGTTTTGTTCTTCCTTTTCCATATTCTTTGTCCGTTCGCTTACAATGGGGGAAATAGTTTTTCACTTCGTGATCGGGTTTCCAATGTGCGCGTCGTGGTTGACGAGCTCCTTGCGGATGGCACAGACCGACAAAGTCCTCGGGAAACCCGTACGCCCGCCACTGCCACTGGCGCGGATAATAGACGCGACGAGGGGAAATAAATTAAATTTTCAATTGCGAAAAGTCTGACTCACCTTCTTTCGGGCAGATTGCTTTGTGACATCAGATTTATATTGGGTGGATGAGAAAATGTGTTGTTTTGAATTTAGAAAAGAAAGTTGAGTGGAAAGCAAAATTTAATAATAAGTAGAGACACTTAAACTAAGCTAACCGATCATATGGAGGGACCGCTGGAGAGTTACACAGAAGGGAAAATTAAATGTACTGAATGTCCATTCGGAACATTCCAAATATTAGAAAACCAGTTGTCCGACATACTTCTGAAACCCGAAATCTGAAATGTAAAAACATGTTACTTCTGTCCATGAGAACCTTCTTGATAACCTCATATCCTCCTTTTACGATTTTATGGATTCGTCCGACTCCGGAGTCAACTGAAGAGGAGAGATGAAGCAGCTTCCATAGTAAGAGGTTCAATATGTCCGGATTTTATCTCCAATTGCTTCGCTGCATGTCATAGTCCGTCACGGTGCTAGAGAATGCTGTAAGTAAGCAGTCCCTCGAGGGAATCAACGCTGATGCGTCCTGTAGCGAACGATTTTGGAGCGAGTTCAGACCATGAGTAGGACATTCGCGTTCGTATACGTGGCGTGGATGACGGGAAAGTGATTTCCCACTATCAACCTTTTGCTTCATCCGTTTTCAGACATTTTTGATAAAAAGTAAAATTGATACAAAGCACCACATAAAAAAAGGATTAAATCAGCAGTAGCACACCCGTCTCTCCCATAGTCTATGCCCATGATCACTGTGAGAAGAAATTGTTGCCTGTTGTAACGGCATCCGAAAAGAGTGTGTGTGTGTGTGTGTGCACAGTTTCCGTTTCGGTCCGCATCCGGGCTCCGCTTCCTTTGCTCGTACAGGTGAAATATTAATTAGCATAAATTAGCCCCGACCTCGAGCCACCGGTGCCCGACGGGGCTTACTGGCGAACGCCCGACCGTATCTCTCATTGCTAATTCATCAATCGGATATTGAGCCCAGACCGTCTTGGCTCGTATAGGCTGCACCGGCATGAAAAGGGAAATTATGCGGTTCGTACATCCGGCACCGGATGTTGGTACGGTACCGTGTGCTGTCCTCACCATTCATCCTTGGCTGGTGGTTGGTTTTGAGCATGGGTTTAATACCACTGCAACTGGGTGGTTGTGAGCGGTTACTGCAAAGGTGTGTTGTATTTGTGCAGTTCTTGTATTTTGATTATTTAATACACAATCTAAAAGTTTTATGGCGAATTCGAAAATAATAAATAATTACGATGCAAACAAGTCCAGAAGCTGCAAATTAAATATTCAAAAAGATTGTAAATATAAAATAGGATTCTTTAAGTGGACAATCGTGAAAACCATATCAAAACAATTGCTGTATAGATGCCATCTTTTCGAGGATTTTTTTTAAATAAGTTAACATATTACGACAAAATTAGAATTTTTCAGTTTCCTAGTCTAATTGATCAAGCTAGTAAGAAGTATCACGTAAAACGTCACACTCCAAGTGAAAGTCTCTAAAGATTATTATTGCCTGTTACCTACTTAGAGTTGCTGGAGAAGATCACCCGTGACTTGCAGGTGGAGTCCTTGGAAATCTTCTCCTTGAAATACATCCAAAGCTAAGTCTTCTTAAGCGGCACAACAACTCTTGTAATGTGCTTTTGCTTTTTATTTGACTCGGTGTACCCATCCATTGCAGAATAGTCAAGCCAGCGTATTCGATACAACGTCGGGCCTGATACGCCGGTACCGCTTAGCACCGCCGAGCTGGATTTAGGCTAAGGCTTCTGTTCTCTAATGTATTGGAAGACTATCAAGTGAAAAGTTAGCAAGGAGCACAACATGGTAGTCGAATTGCGCGCCTAGATGCTATCTGCCAGCAGCACCTGCTGTGATCGATAAAGCTGAGACCATCTACGTACCATCTACCTTATCTGCACCTTTATAATTCTAGTACTCTTGTACGCCTCTAGAACCCTCTTAGCTGCCTTTAAGAAAGTGATTCTCAGAAGTATTTTTGGGTGGAAGAGAATAGAACCGAAAGAACTATAGAACCGACGCTGCCACGACGTGTTATATGCTGGCTTTCGTGCTGTTCAGCGAAATAACCTCACCTCATCTCGATAGACTGACAATACTATTTGCATGAAACCGGGCGATCCAGTCCATCCCTCGGAGCAGACATGTTATGTCCCACTCTGAGGTGGGATAATGGCGTGAATGCTTCCGTCAACCAGGTCAGGAACAAAACATTGACGGACGACATTATGAGCAGTTTTGGAGACTTTTGTAGCAGGACAGGACTGCAATGCGATTATAGCGCCAGATGAAACAAATTTGCTGGAATCTATCCCACTTTGAAGAGTTTATTTTCTATTTCCGAAGAAACATCAAATTCGAGTTTGTAATACTTGTTATGAATTCATCAACCCGTATTGGGTATAACGCAAAGAATTTAAGGGATAAACAAAATATCATATGTATTGCACAAAATATGCAGTAAGAAATATAATGTCCTCCTTGTAAGCGTAATAGCGCAACAAGGAAAAAAACTTAAGAGAACTGAGAAATATATTGTTTAACAGAGAACCTAGCAACATATAATAACAAAATAGAAATTTTAGTATTTTCATTTTTCAGGGTGCTTACTAGAGCCTAATTGATCAAAAACAAATTCACTTTGATGGATTTTTATACTCTCTCTTTTCAAGTTATCTGAAATATTAATATTCGGGCCATCGTTTAATTTTACCCTTAAAGAACTTGCTCATACCAGGGCTCCATCTGTGTATTTTAATTAAAACAATAAATGATCGAAATAAAGCAAACGGGTTACTCTAGAATAAAAGTGAAAGGAACCTTCAAAATGATCTCCGTAAAACACATTAAAAACATATCAGAAGAAACACATCCAGTGAATATTAGTGGCAGCGTGTAGTTTTACGAGTTCCCACTTCCTCCCACATGAGCTTTGCACCCAGCGAACCCTGGGAGAGGATTTCCAGACCGTGATCGCCCGCTGAGTCAATTTGTCCGGGTTCGAGCGAATGTACGCATCACGCACGCGGGACATCCTCTCGCCGGTCTGTTTCAGCGATCTAATCAGCCTCCAAAATGTTCGTGGGCGCTCGATCTCCAACCCCTCCCCACCCTCATGTGTCGTTCTTCACTCACTGCTTTTTTCACTTTCCTCCCATATTGTCACCGCTGTTTGAAGGAATTATTGTTTGAAATGCGCTTTTTCTCTTGCTCTTGTTATTTTTTCGTCCAGATTATTATCACTCTTGGCGGAAGGAGCGGGGAAGGGGACAGCGGGGAACGCAGGAGTTGGCAGTTTCGATTCGTAAATTTTGGAAAGACGATAGGCAAATACTTACGATAAAATAAAAGGAACATAAAACCAGCAAGACACCAACCGCCGCCACCATCGTCGATGGAGGCAGCGCATTTTAATCGCCAGTCAATCACTTTCCGGTGGGGTTTGTTATGTTTTTTTTTATTCTTTGGTTTATTGTCCCCACCCATCGCTGCGGCCCTCGGCCACACGGTCGGGAGTTTTGTTTCGGCGCTCTGGGCCGAACCGGCGACATCGTCCCGCGGGCTCTCATAATCGATGCATGAGTTATGGGAAATCCCAGCCTATGGACAGCTTTGGGCGGCAAGCATCGGGCATGGAAAACGGGAGAAAAGGTTTTGTTTTCCTGGTACGATTTTATTTGGATTTTTATGACGCCATTTTTCTACCTCGCGTCATCCTGGCCGCCTTCCTTTCCCAAGCCACGGGTGGTGCAAGTAACTCCCGAAAACAAAAAGGGTTAACGTACACTATGCTTTTGCTTGCCGTGCGAGCAGTGCGCCGTTTTCGATTTTAGAAGCAAAATGAGACGAAAAGACAATTCGGTGCAAGGAAGAAAAAAAAAAAGGAAAGCCCAACACTGGCGGGTCCCCGTCGAAAACGAAAGAAATGGTCCCCACCGGTGAGACAGTTTTATTGCATTTATTTTTATTTTATTACCTTCGCGGCCGCGTACGTCGTCCATCCATCCGAGGCATTCGAGCGAAAGAAGGCAAGAAGCTGCCAATGATGCTGCTGCTGCTGCTGCTGCTGCTGGTTGCTGACAGAAATTTAGCTCGCGCAAGGTTAAGATTAAATCACGGCGCGACTCGACGTTGGTTACGTGATCTTTATCGCGCCCCGTGAGTGATGGAATGCCCGCCGTCCAGGCAGTCGTCCGGCGAAGGCCAGCAGAGTGAGGCAGAAAAAGACACCAAGCATGGGAGTAAATTATGGCTAGTTTGTCGAAAAACGTCGATGACGAGTTTTTAATACCGATACCGGGCTGGAGCGCGACAGGTTCGGCAGGAACGGGTAGTGTATCAAATTTTATTAAAACACTCCCAAACGAGTTCCGAGCCGCGAGGGAACGACGGCAGCGGGCAGGAAGCTGGCAACACTACAGAGCGTTTTGGGAGCGATGCCTCCGGAAAGAAAAGGTATATCGCACCGGGCACATCTGATGAGATTGGAGGAAATTAGACTAAATGATGGCATAAATGGTCTCGCTCGGGGATGCGTCGCGGGTAACCGATCCGATCAGCAAACGGGCGAATGCCTCTGGGCGATTTCTGGAGGCAATTTTGGAAGGAAATATTTCCCGAACAGGCGATTGATCTTCGGATGCAGAGCGTTGAAGCATATGGGAGAATAGATTATGTCTGAAGATATACATTTGAAGGCACTAAAATACATTCCAGAGCTATTTATAGCTATTTTATAGCTCGCGCAAGCTCAGAAGTTCCACTCGTGAGGAATCTTCAGAATGTTACGAAGCCAGAATAGATCTGATCAATAGATATGTGGCCTACTTGATCTCCGTGTGCTTCCAATGTTTCCTGTTTTTCTTCCGCACAGAACTCAAAGAGTTTCAAGTTTCAAAGTTCTTCATAATGTAAAGCCTGGTACATGACTAAACTCTTGAAAAAAGTCAGTTGAACGGATGAGCCAAACGGCCTATGCACTTGTTATCACCTGTCAAAATATTGCTTCCAGTTACGTCTCTTCCATCCCTACACGGGTCTACACGGGACGGCCGATTCCTTGGGGAGAATTGTAGAAACCCGTCAACAGGTTAGTCCCATCGATCGATGTCAGACAGGTACGCTTTAAGATACTCGCACGTTGTGATTAAATCTTCTTCACCTTCGGCCACATCCACTGTTCGATGCAGACCGATGAGCTCCGTCATGTGTATCCCGTGTCCCGAAATCGATACACGTCTTCCCGTCCGTGCAAAAGGCGACTAGTAGAAAAAAATGAAGGTTAGGTTCGTGCAGGCATGCACACCAGAAGCGTAAAGCCCGCGCACCCCGCACGGTTATGGTCTGACACGCGAGCGGGTGTCCAGTTTCCAGTGCGCGGCGTACTGCAGTACGTTGGACCGTCCGACCGGCGAGAGAGACCAGCGGAACGTGAAGTAATTGGATATTACACCCGTTCACGTCCGCCGTCGCCGTCACCGAGCCGAGGATGATCCGGTCGAACGGAGTTCGCTTCCGTTGCGCATCGCTGGAGCCCGCCGCGGTGGAAATGCGCTGGGCTTGACCCAATTCCAACTCGTACACCGTTGGCACATCTTAACCTGAAGCTTCTTAACCCCACGCGGTCCGGTTCGTCTGTTACGCACCGGGTACGGTTCAAACGGTCGCTCGGTGCGCTGGTCGCATTCTCCAGCAAACGGAATCGGAATCAAAATGGCTTCAAGATGGTTCGAGTTGCTTCGGCACGTGGTGGGGAAACGGGAAATGGCTAGCATTCTTGAGCTACGTTGCCAAACGATTTATGAAAATTCCTCCATAGCGCTAGAAGAAGGAGAAACTTAGCTAAAGTATCGTTTTATTTTGTCGGAAGCAAGTGATAAAATAATGCGTGGAACGTCTATTGTGCGAGAAGCCTTCTTTATAGTCATCCACCATCGAAGTACAATGGCGTACAATGAAATAGCGGTGCCGTACTCACGCCACAAAGTACTTTGATTTGCATCCACCTATATGTTGAATTTAATCTTATCTATGAAATGATATAGTCAGTTCGTCTCAATTTTAAAATAATAGCTTTCCCGATTGGGCACTTGATTTCAACCTTGCAGAACCGAGGGTAAAACTCCATCCGGATCGTTCCGTCGAAGTTCTGACAGTTAGTCCTGCGTGGTATAATAAGTGTGATAGTACCAGAAATGGCTTGAATGACCCACTAGGTTGTTGTGCTGAGAAGAAAGTATCACCTACATATCTATCTCATTGCCAGATCTCCAAGTTGTCGAGGTGAAGTTGATACATAGAAATACATGGTGACACAACAACCTGCATCAAGGCCTATCAACACACTAATGTGCTTTTACTTGTTCTGTGACTTAGTGTACCCATCCAATTGCGAGAAAGTCAGTCCAGCGTATTGCGGTAGCAGTAGTCTGATTACTAGCTAATATGTTGCTGTATAGAAATTAGTTACCTTCAAACGAGACAATAAATGCTTTCAAGCAGGGAAACAAGACAAAATCTTCAAGCATGCAGAGGTCTTCCGACCATTATCCAATGAAGAATTTACTGGTGTGATGACGTAAAATCAATAGTTGTGATGATGATTAAAAAGGATATCATCATCAAACACGCATACAGGCCGTAAACACCATCTTCGGATGTGAAACACTGATTATATTATACACAGTTAATGCGCAGCTGTTAATCGAAATAATAAGCATGACGCTTATCATGGTTGACCAAAGAAAAAAACATGTATAGAGCACACATTTCGAATGTGTTTTATTTATTTGTGTTATGGCGGCCGTATATCTAAGTGATCGTATAACTAAGTGAACTATGCCATCGATGGCTCTATTATGGAAAAGCAAAACAAGTATTATTCTTCAAATTGAATTTCAACATAAAAATACAAATAACTCAAGTTACATTGAGAATTCGTAGACATCACTTAAAGATACCTTGAAGTCATGATGATAAATCTCATTTCTTTTTACATCTCCTTCTATTAAACGTCTTTCTGATGCAAAGAACAATTGTTCATGAATAATTTTCTTCATTCGCATACAACAAGTATGATAACCAGCTTAGCTTAACCATCTATAATGTACCTAACTAGCGAAATAATTAAGCACCATATAAAATGGTAAATGTCTTTTAACTAAGCGGTAACGTTCAATATTTTGATATTCTGTAGTTTTAGGCTATCAAGCACACATTTTATGAACCATTCGCTGGTTGCTTCATAATTATATTGTAACAAAATACTTTTACAGCTTAAATGTAAACATCATCGCATTTGATAAGAAGTTTCACTCAAAAAATAACATTATACGAGTATCTGTGAAATTTAATTCCCTCACCCGTTACGAGCGTTACTCAGCTTATGAACTGTTTTTTTCTTCTTTTTTGTATGGTCTGTATCGCCAATCGCTACACGCTCTCGTTCGTCCGCACGGCCAACATGTTTATTAATGGATGACATTAATGAGTTTTTTCACACTTTGCTTATTAAAATGTAAATGAGTGGAGTTTCATAAAAAGTTTTGTCGTGAGCCAAGCAGGCCCGGCATGTTTGGGATGGTTCTTTTGATTGCAGGCGTGGACGAGGTTACTCATAACAAGTGGAAGCAATAAGCTAATATCTGTAAAAATAGTACAAAATTGTAATCTTAAAGGAAATGTTTTAGAAAAAATTTCTTGCGAAATAGTGTCTCTGTTAGGCTACCATTATTTCTCCCTTCTACAGGTTTGACATTTTTTGAAGAGATTATTGGCAGGCGCACTGAAACAGTCTGACAGCTCGAAGTCCATCAGCTTAAATGCGGACCGGAAGAACCCGGAAGTCTCCGGATGAGCTTAACCATGTTCCTGCTCAAATCTTAAGCACACTTTCTGCTAGCTGAAATTACAATCAATTACACACCCTCGCAGGCTCGCTCACAGATCCACCTGTCCCGCAGGGGGGGATTAACTCTCTTCCCGCTTCGAACCATGTTCCCTTTCCGGCTCGTACAAACAACACCTGCAAAGCTGGGCCGCTCGAAACCTCGAGGATTGTAGGCCATTTTCTTAGCCGCATAAAGCATAAAATCCATCAACGGGCGAGGATTTCGCAGGACTTAGAATAAGGTTTCTCTCTCTCTCTCTCTCTCTCTCTCTCTCTCTCTCTCTCTCTTCCTCTCTGTCATGCTAGAATCCTTTTGGTTTGCACTTTCCTTCTCCTATTCAGCTAGTTCTTTTTTGTACTGGATTGTGCAAAAGGTCTTGCCTTCGTCCGGTTGCTTCTCGCTCGGGACAAGTTGCCGAATCTTTGTAGGCCCAACGGGTGTTCCACACTTTCTGTGCTTGTCCCGGAAGAAGGGGGAGAGTTTTTTTTTGTGGCATTTCGTCACTATTCAATTAGCAAAATTAGCTCTTCTTTGTGCGCTTGTTACCAGTTGCCTTTTTTCCAGTTGACTGGTACACATTTCCTATTCGCGACCGGTAACGAGATGCGGCCAGGTAGAAACCTTGCTGCGTTCTCGTCCCCCCGGCCGTCAAACAGCTCAGCGGCATTGTGATCGATATGATGGTAAAAACGGACGGCACCTTTTTTTTGTTGGTTCGGGTACTATCTTTTTTTTATTTCTTGTTGTTGCTGGTTTACTGGTTTATATTTGCGTTTAGGGTGGTGCTGCTAGGATTTTCCCATCCGACCAACGGAATCCGGCCTGAGCCTTTCCATTCCGTGCTGCGTGGCAGAGATGGTAAGCTTCCCGAGCTTGCCGGAAGGATCTGAATGTTGCTCTTGATACATTTAACAAACAAAAAAAAAACAGCAACACTCACACACATATACACATTGGGTACAAAACCTTTAACCATAGACGAGCCTGAATCGGATGCATTAGCCGTCACAAAAGAGTACGGTCGCGAAAGGAAACAAGCAACAGAGGAGAAAGAAAACAAACAACACAGAAATATAGACACATGCACGCACACGTTCACCTCCCAAAAAGTGCTTGCAAGGGCTGCCCGCACGGCAATCCTAGCCAACCCGAACCCTTGCCAATCCAAAAGTTTGCCACCGTGATTTGCGATTCCGTGCGTCGTGCACCGGCCGGATGTGAACCGAAGATCAAACGATGCCGGGAAAGTCTTAGCCTTTTGAGTGCGAACAATGAGCACGGCAGAGCTAATCAAAGCAGCGGCAGCGGAACGTACGGAAGCTTCAATGAACCGTGCATAAACACACATGCGGCCGGGCCCCGGCGGCCCCGGTAGGGAGGTAGTGTAGTGATCAATGCGCTGGATGCGCCTGCTGGCGGGCGCTCTACAAAAATGCCTAAATTCCGGCAGCGAGCTCAGCGTAAACCCAATCAAATCGGAACGGATCCGGAGCTTTTGATGAGCCGGGATGCACATAAAAAAACCGTTTGCACACTCACGGAAGGGAGTATATCGGTGGAGGGGGGAGGGGGAGGTTATGGCAGTAGCTTTTTCCCCTTCCGTTCTTTGTGTTGATTTTGTTTATGCTAAAATCCAGCTTTTTGTTCTTTGGTTTCGTGATGTTTAGTTCATAATGCTTAGTTTACAAAAGCTTTCTTTTAACTATCTAGTAGATAAGATTTTTAAAGCCTCTCAGAGAGTTCTATGTGAGAGTAGGTTGCAAATTACCGATAGGTTCTTGGAACCGAACCACTTCCGAGCAGCTTTACTCCGGAACCAGTTCCGTCTTTATCAAACTCTCGGCTCCGTCTGTAGCCGCTCGGAGCAGTCGGAACCGTTCGGAACCGCTAGTCGGCAACCGAAGCCGTCCGGAGCCGTTTCGGAGTCATCAGAACCGTCCGAAGCCGTCCGGAGCCGTTCGAAGCCGTCGGAACCATCCAGAACCGCTAGTCAGTAGCCGGAGTCATCCAGAGTCGACGGAACCATCGGAGCCGTTGGAGCCAAATTTTATTAAATTAAAAGTATTAATTTTATATTTAATACTTTATATTTTTTATAATGATTTTTTCATCGTAAATACAGTCTGCTCGTTACTAAAGAACAAAATATAAAATTTCTGATAGAGCACCAATTAAGTTTATACCACCGTATCATGGATGATTTGAAGCGTTTTGGAACTTCACCCACAATGATTTGGGCGGCTATTAAGGTTCTGCCAGCTACAGTTACCTACTGGCGGTTCCTTACGGCTCCAACAGCTCCAACGGCCCCAATGGCACCGACGACTCCGGACGACTCCGGCTGCCGAATAGCGACTCCGGACGGTTTTGACAGTTCCGAACGACTCCAGCTGTCGACTAGCTGCTCCCGACTGTTCCGACCGCTTCGAAAGGCTCCGGGCGGCTCCTATGGCTCCGATGGCTCCGACGACTTTGGATGACTTCGGTTGCCGACTTGCGGATCCGGTCGGTTCCCACGGTCCCGTCGGCTCTGGGCGACTCCATCTGCCGACTAGCTGCTCCGGAGCGGTTTCAAACAACTCAGAACGGTCAGAGTAATGCACCTACGTTCCGGAATCGCTTCCGAAATTTTATGAGTCATTTTTAAGCGATTTCCGTTTTTCATAGAATTTACCCATCACCATTGCAAATAGAGTTTCTTGGGCCTAGTGCTGACTGAAAGTTTTGAAAAACGAATCTTAGTAGAACTTTTGATCAAATAAACGTGTGGTAACCATTTTCATTGTCACTTAACTTAATTTTTACAGGATAAATTGTAGGAAAAAGAGTTCAAGCTAAATGCGCGCATCAAAAATAATCCTTTCCATACCTGTGTTTCAAAATGAAAGCATTTTATGTATTTCAATCAATGTTAACGGAAACTCTTTTTGAAATGCTGTCAGGAGAAGAACGTGGTCCCAAGGTGAAGCTACTGTAGTGCCAGTCTACACACGACAGGTTTGAGGTTCTGATCCCAACCAAATCCTATAGACTCCTTTCCCCCTAGTGAGGAAGGGCTTTCCAACTACGTGATACCAATAAGTAATTCAAAAATCGTCGATTATTTCATCAATATCGATGTAAGGAGTTCGATAAGCTAATACAAAAATATATAAGAAAAACTAATAACCCATTTAAAATTAATTTTCTCAGTGATGACAACGAAAAACCGGGTTTCTCGAATAAAGAAATATTGCTTAGATGCTTATGTGTTACTAATTCAGACAAATTAAATAGGAGCTTCTTAATTTTACTGAAATATTATAGCATACATAAATCATCATATGATATTCAAATAGCTAGCTTAACATTAAATGATCTTCTTTCATGTATCAAAGATTCTGCTCTTAGTAACAAATATAAAATTAAGGTACGTCGCACTGCTTTTTCGTATACGATTTTGTCATGAGCTTTTGTCTGGAATTTACAACAAGGAACATTTTGAGATGAGGATATTGAACGGTATTTACCAATTCGCTCAAAAATGGATTACTTAGACTTTTTTCAGTGATTCAAGTCAAGTTTTCGAGAATTAATTCTTTCTTGTGAATTTCTGACCCGTTAAATCCTTAGTTACAAGATTATGGAATGTGTGCCTCCGGTAATAATCAATATAATTGAGTATTTATACGCGTTAAGAACACCTGAATTTATCTCCTATAAAATTTTTATTCAGTTTCAATGTAGTCCTAGCTTTTATTTATTTTTATTTATTTATTTTCAAACTTGTCTGTCATCCAACTATCATAAGCCATCAAGGCCTAGATAACATTCATTACTAAACAAACTGAATAAGAAAAGAAAATATCCTACCAAATTAACTTTAAAAATATATAAATAATCTACGCACAAAATAAATTCTTTCAATTCAACTGCACAAGTTAGGGCCGGCTCGGTGGTCCAGTGGTAACGGCGTAGGGCTGTCAAAAGGCCCGTCGCCGGTTCAAATCTCATTCGGACCACTGCCGCCCCCCATACGCAGAATTGACTATCCTGCTATGGGTACACTAAATCACAACCCCCCATACGCAGGATTTACAATCTTGATATGGACGGGTACACTTAGTCACACAATACGGCCAGGCCGTCACTACAGAAGAAAAAAAACTGCACAAGTTAGTCCTTATGACATTTATTGCTTCAACTCGAGTCTGGAGGCTGTTGTAATTGTTTGGAATATGTAAACTTTGTCTACTTCATGGTCTATTCCTGTCTTTGAGACGTTAGACCAGGCGACATGATTGTGTTAGATCACTTTTTTTTATAAGAAATAAATAACATCTTTTGAATAAGTAGTGGAATGAATAAATTTAAATAAGTAATAAATTTAATATAATATCTACAGTATTTTACTTCTATTATACGGAAACTTTTGAAGCATCTTCTTTCTGTTATCAATTATCCAAATCATCTCCAAAGATTCTCAGTGTCAATTGATCTCGAATCACGAAAATTGTGTTACGTCAATCTCTTTCTACTGCTTTAACAATATTTGTCAAAGTGATGCGATTTTATTTACAATAGCTAAGTGAAATCATTCTACGCTCAAATGAAAATCGGATTACGAAACAGAAAATTGAACTCAAAAACTTTGAAATAACCTACAAAACCCGCTGGCCACGGATGGTAGGTCGACACCGTTGGTACCAATCGCAAGGACACTTGACAGTGGCTCAAGTTGATTTTGTGATATTCTTGAACCGAAAACCGCAACCCGGAAGCATTGCTGCCACCATGCCCGACCAGCTTGCTCGGCATTATTGTGCTCAAATTGACTGTAAACTTTTGTCACTTGGACGAGCTTGAGCTTGGCAGCTCTTACTGCCGCCGATAGCAATTGACGCTGGAACGGCGAATGGGCGAACCAAATGGTACCGTACCGGCTTCCGTTCTGCTCATTCTCGCTCCCCGGGCCCATCTTCAACGGCCCACTCTCGAGGCGCTTATTTACGGTTCACGATTTTTGGCCCCGCCTGTTGGGGAGCACCCGGCGAGGACAGGGAAAGGGTAATCAATTTCAAGCGGGAGTTTTTTTATCAGCAAAGTTCACGCATCCAACGCTGGGCGGTGGTGGCCAATAATTTGACAAATGCGTTACCACACCGAGATCGACAACGAAAGGAAAACGGAGTGCGACCGGCAGCCAATCGAAGCGCGCCTTCGGGTGTCGCAAATACTTTATCGGACGAACACGGACGATAAAACCCTCTGCCAAGTGTGTGCGAGCGCCTTGCGTTTGCGTTTGCGGTCGACAGGCCCGGCGCGGCACAAAGCGTCTCGTTTGGGATGCGGGAAATCGGGTGGAAAATGGTTTTACTGCGGCAATGCTTAGAAAAAGATTTTTCGTCACTGAGTGCGATTGCTTTCCTTTTCGGCTGGTGGCAGCGGGTTAGTGTCGTGCCGGTTGCGAGTTGTTGCGAATGAAGGGAAGGATTAAAGAATTTTATTATGAACTGTAATTTGTTATTTTGCACGTTGCGAAGGTAAAGCAACACCCAATGTTACAGTGAGCAGGAGAACATTGAAAAGTACGATTTAATATTTAGGATATAAAACACCGATAACTTTAGTTTGTGCAACGAAAAACAAAATAAGGTTTATTGAGCATCACAACAAAAGTAATATGTGTAACATGTTAAAACAAAAGCATTATTTCAAAAGTAGATAAAGTTTGGAAAACCCCAAAACCCCCGAAGTTGTCGTTAACAAAAATGCAAAACATGCATAGCCAAGTACAGTTGAAATTTACCATTAAAAATTAATTTTATATAAACTTGCCTTGAGGTATACAAAAATATCTCATAAATTAACAAGAAAGGAACTATAAAAGAAAATCAAAGCAAGTCAAAGCCAAACAAATAAAAATAAACAGTACAGCAAATAAACGATTGAATATAAATAAAACATTAAATTAACTCTCAATCTTAAAAAAGCACCTTGGGTCGTGTGGCACAACGACCCAGCAGGGTCGAGGCCCAACCAGAGTACTGATGTGCTTTGGCTCTTTCTGTGACTAAGTGTACTCATCCATTGTGAAAATATTCAATCCTGCGTACGGGGGGGCGGCAACGGTCCGGATGGGATTCGATACAACGTCGGACCGGATTTGACAGATATACGCCAGTACCACTTATGCCAGGTAAGTCACACTGGCGGCCCGCCTAGACATTTTATGCGGTCCGCGAGAATATTTCAAGATATTGTTTTGAAAGCATAGATTACCGAAACATCGATTTTTTTTAATCAGTCTGAGAGCATTAAGTTGTTAATTGAAGAACAATCATTTCGTCAGCAGGACAGTGAAAACTTTTAAACAATTTTAAAAAAATTCTTTGTTGAACCACGTTGATTTTATTTTCAAGTTCATCTTTGCGGCCCGCGAATAATCTGAAATGTGTAAATGCGGCCCGGAAAAGAAAAAAAGTTTGACACATCTGACTTTTACCACCGAACCGACCCACCAGTGCAAAATACAATAAAAGAGATTGTAAATGCCAAAAAAACAAAATAATTAAATTAAAATGTTAGATTTATTAGATTAAAAACATAAGCAACTAAGTTCCGAAAAGTATAACAAAACAAATTGAACTTAACGCCAAATAAGGAATAAAAAACATGAAAGTAAGCGCTTTAAACTTGAAAACGAACATAAAAACAGAAAACAGTTAATTGTAAGACCAAACTTAAAAAATAATAAGCACTAAAAATAAAGCTGAATTAAAGCTACCAAAAATCAACGTGAAAAAATAAAAAAATATCAAGTAAGCTTTATTGAACGAATTAAAAGATAATAGTTTTAAACGGCTAAACAAATAAAATAACAATTTTATTCCGTGGCATTGGCTGGGCCGTGATGCTTAAACAAAACATTTACTTAATCTGAAGGTTAAAGCCGATGAATATCTCGAATTTTTAACACAATCAACGTTATAAAACACGACATTAACAATCTTACCGATTTTTCGAATTAAGTAAGAAACAAGAACGGAAAATAAGATATTAAGATATAAGCGCCAAAAATGGATGCAAAAATATTGTCCTTCTCTTTAAGGACCACAACAACGCTTTTATGGTCAAGGCCTACCAAATCACTGTGCTTTGGCTGTTTTTCGTTGACTTAGTGTACTCATCCTTTGCTGGTTTGGAAATGCTGCGTATGGGAGGGCGGCAGCAGTCCGAACGGGATTCGATACAATGTCGGGTATTTTGACCACTACCACTAGACCACCGAATCGAATATTTTAGAATAAAAAAACAGCATACAAATAACACAAAAAACACTAGCAAATGCAATGAATAATGGCAAATTAAATGTAAATAAAACTATACTAATGCAACCTGCAAGATGTGTACAGCCAGACACGTTTTGTTTCATTTGCTCCGTTCGAACCTTAAATCATGTTCGCATGCATGTGCCCTTTCCCCCTCGCTTTCC
>KB671876.1:348232-366782 GCA_000349105.1 Anopheles epiroticus
TGTTGGTGACGGAGGGGCAGTTTTCGAGAACTGACCAGCGCTTGTACGTGCGGGTCGGGTTGGTTTCGACTTTTACGTTTATGATGTTTTTCTCACCCTTGCCGGATGGCCTAGAAGCCGGACGGTCGAGGTCGAGTCCGATAGATTACCCGTCCGCGGGTCCCCGAGATTATACCGTTTGCGGTCAGCATTCGGTTTGCTGGCGAAACAATTGTTATCTCAATTTTTTGTGTGTTTTGCTTTGTGGCTGCTTTGAACTGCGATGGCTGAAGGCTGCGGGGGCGAGATCTACGGGCTGTCCCCCGGTAAGCGGCTTATATCGGTCTGAACTTTGGGTGGGGGGGGGGCTGGGTTCATTCCTGCTGATGGCTTATTTCGACATCGATGCACGATTTTTGTAGATTTGCTGGTGGCTGTGCATAGCGTGAAGGGAAGAAAGAGCAGCACGAGTGAGCGAATTCGCGTCTCGAAATCCCCACACATCTCACAGTGAATGAAGCGGGTTTGATGGCTTGATTAAAGGATGGACTGAAAGCTCTCTGCTCTGCTACTATGCGAGATTTTTCGGCAGTTTCCAAAGACAGTCAGGACAATGCGTTGTGGGTCGTCTACAGTAGTAGCATAGAATCTCTTTTTACAGAATTTTCTTTTAACTGGTTTTTTCACCAATCAATCCTTTACTAGCGTCTCAACTTGTCGTCATCCCTTCTGTTTTGCTGTTTTTTTCTACCAAACAGAAGCATGCCTTATACGTTTATTTGAAAATAAAAAAAAAAATCAACGCCAGTAGAAAAAAACAATACAGTAGTAGTAGTAATATATTTGGGATATAAGTAAGTATAATGTACATTTTTCAATATTGTAATTCAATGGGTTCGCTTCCTGTGCTTTCCTCATTAACGTTTTGCTATATAGCTTTTGCCAGATTGAATGATACAGTTTGTTGAGTTTGTTTTTTTTTTTTATGTGGGAAAAATACAAAAAAAAAACCCACGCAATTTTGAATTAAACTAAAAAAATATATAAAAACTAACCTTAAAGCGCTAACCTATAACTATGCTCTAAACTAATAACTAACCATATCCTTTAAACCTAATGTGGTGAGTTTTCTTCAACTTACCGATTTAGGACCATTAATTCACTAGATTCGCATTTGTTATAATAATTACGGTTAAAGCTATCTAAATAATCTTTCAATATTTCTATATTAGTGGTTCTGTGAAGCTCTCTGGTATTGAACCATGGAGGAACGTTAATAATCATCTTAAGTATTTTGTTTTGTTTAATCTGTATTTTATTTCAAATGACATTTTGCTATACCTTTCCACGCTGGGGCTGCGTAAGTCAGAGTTGGGCGGAAGAAGGCTTTGTAAATTAATAGTTTGCTCTTCATACTTAGTTTTGATTTTCTGTTAATAAATGGATATAAACATTTTATCATTTTCATTTTCATCATTTTTATCATAGTCCTTGCTACCATTTTTTCAGTATTAGTATTAAATATGACACGTTTATCAAAATGGACTCCTAAATATTTTATATTATTATTCCAAGGAATATTTTCCTGGTTCATGACTAATTCTCTATTAGGAAGTTTCCGAATACTAGTTTTCCTTGTAAAAAAGATAGCCTCAGATTTTGAACTGTTTGTTTTAAGTTTCCATTTCGAGCAGTATTTAGAATACGTTTGTAATGCAGTGTTTAGACATGTAATTATTGCTTTAGGTGTCTTGGCTGAGGATGAGATAAAAAACAATACAAAAAAGGTTTGGTTCGAGTCAATTAAAAAAATAAAAAAAAGGTCCAGCTTTATGCTGATCAGTGTTTTATTTATAGAGGTTTTTTGAATTGTTGCAATTTCGTTGAGTATACATATATTTTTGTATTTCGTTGGAACGGTCCTTATATTCGTTGAAATATATTTTTATTTTTTATAAAAATGGCTGTACTGCTTAGATAATAATTAATTTTGACCGTGCTGTTGTTGTTTGGTAAATACTAATATCATTCAACATTTAACTTTTTTGCATTTCTTTTTTCAATTGTGCCTCTCAGAAAGCACTCAGGTAGTCGGCTGAAACTGACAGATCAACTGTAACCTAATTATAACCGTTATTTTAAATTATCGCTTTACTGCATATTCCTTTAAAATGAATCGTTTCCTCAACTATCTAACCAATTATCTTTTGTGATTTTATTTCGTAAGATCGTCCAGACTGTTATAATATCACAAACAATGAAGAATTTGCTATAGAAAAACTAAAATCACACAGCGTTTTATGTGCGATGATAAAATATGAAATATGGGTAAAAATCTCATTTGTATGAAGTTATAGGTAGAACTGTTGAAGATAACTAGCAATAGTTACACTATTCAGTGATTTTCAGCTTTAACAATGAGAATAAAATTCAGAAATATTTTTGTATTGAAAGTATTTTTAAAGGTATCAAAAATCAGAAATAAGAGCTGAAGGACCACTTTACTGTTGATAAAGATTCTACATACGACTCGTGGTTTTGTCTCACATTTACATTTATCTACTTGTGACTATTGGAGTATATTTTACTGTTCACTCAATATCGCATTAAACATTACATAGTCAACTAGCTCTTTCGACGAGGTTTCTCACAAATCAAGTACAACTTTTACCAAACGTCTAATATCTAATCGCTCAAATCGTGTTACAAAAAAGAAAAGTGTTCGTCCTGCTCCACATTCCCTTCGGCATGCCAATTTCACCCGTTGCCATCAACACTTTGCTACCTCTTCCCACAGGCCACAGGGCTTTCTCGCCACACGTGCGCTCGCCTCACCGCTTTGATTTCTTTCGCATTTTTTCTTCTTTATTTTCGCTCTCCTCACTATGCTGGCACTACCCCACCCCCTCCCCTCCCCCGTCAAGGCAGACGGCAGACGGACCGGGCTGCTGCAGTCATCCATCCATCATTCGCACGGGACCCAAACGCTGCAGCTCCCTGCAATTACGCGCATAACAATAAACATAAAAGATCCACCTGCTGCACCCATACCCATTGTCCCTGACCCGCCCTCTTCCCTCCCCCCCAATCTGCTGTTCGCGCCCGGCAACACTCGTACAACGCCGCACATCCCATAAAAGGAGCATAAAATGTGCCGGAATGCAGGCAGGAAGGCGGAAGGCCGCTACCCGGGACCGTGTACGGCGTCGTTCGGGTGGCCGAGGTTTGCGCGCCCGTTGCAGCGAGCGATGCACTTGCAGTTGCACGGGCCCGGGAACGGCTTCTCCGCGCATTCCAGCCAGACACCTTTGCACCAGTTCATCTGCCTGCTCTCATACCCCCCTCCCCCCCGCCACTTCACCCCATTGCAACCCATTGGGAAGGGTGGGAAGTGGAGGGAGGGCGGGGGGGGGGCGGATGCAGAATAAGGGGAGACCGTTCAGGGGTAGCAAACCGCTTATGAGTTTTGTAGCTGTATTTTATTTTTCATCCCCTTTTTGATTGCGAAACCGTTTCGCCCAACCATTCCCCCACCCCCCCATCGCCTGTGTCGCCGGCAATTTGTATTTTCATCCTCGGTTCGCAACCATCCCCCCCCCCACCCGGGCGCATCACCTTGATTCTTATGGGTTTGGGGTTTTCCATTTGCTACACTTTCCACCGTGTGGAGAGCGAAACAGAAGTGAGCGTGTTTGCGTGCGTGTGTGTGTGCGGCTGGGTGTTTGTATTCTGCGTGGCCCGCGTTCTCTTTTCCCGGCTCGCGCTTGTACGGGGTACGGGGTGCAGCGCAAACAACAACAACAACAACAAAATTAAACAAAAATAAAAACGCTCACCCAAACCCTTTTCCCAGTCCAGCCACCTCCGGTCCCGGCCCTACGTAGGTAAAAACTTCAAGGAGTACGTACCACGGTGCAGCAGGCCGTGCTATCATTTCGCGCGATGCACCATTATGCATGCAAATGTGATTAAATATTCATTAATATAAAATATAGCAGGCAGTATTTATGCCTCAATACATTATCTCTGCTGCCCTTCTTCGGGGCCGAAAACAGACACACATGAACGCACCTATACACGGTTATGAAAGAAGCGCACAAGCCAATGGGGGGAGGGGGGGGGTGGGTTGTGCAGGCGCAAGGGTCCGTGGGTGGGAGGGCTTTGATTAAGAATGCTGCCAGTGTTTTGTGCGCAGCCCTGCACCGGAGACATTTCTGGTAGCGTACCGCCGAGCCAGCGAGTTTATTTTATTTCACTTCCTACCATTCTACTGTTGCGTGTTTGGAGCGTGTGTCTAGCGATAGCTATTGTCGGGGTGTGTGTGTGTGTGCCGTGGTTTTGTTTTGTCTTTTAGTCATGCAAGAATATTTAAAAGCGGATAAATAACCGCGATATAAATCAAATGCGTTCAATGATTATTGTTGCTGCTGTACTTGTGTTTTTTGATGTTCGTATTTTGAACAATAATTGTTTCCTTTTTTTTTTTATTTCTGTGGAGACTGCCTGGCCGTATTGCTGTTTTGTTATGAATGATAATAAAATTGAAAGTTATGCAGAGTACCATAAACTTCGATCAAAACCATTTATAATTTTTATTTTCTATTCTGTAGCAGCAACCAGGAAGTATTGCTGGATACACTGTAATATTGCTTCAAAAACTTACTGTACATCCTGTTTTGAATTAAATTGGTTGGCGAAAAATAGCTTATTTTATGCATTCATAAAAAAATTGAAAAAGTTCTCCCAAACTTCTTTAAGATGTACTTATACTCTAGCTTCTCGTAGATACATGGTTCCAACAGGTCTCTTCTTCTTCTTCGGTGGCACAACAACCCAGTAGGGTCAAGACCTAACCAACGCACTAATGTGCTTTTGGCTCTTTCTGTGACTAAGTGTACCCATCCATATCAAGATTGTTAATCCTGCGTATGGGAAGAGACAGTGGTCGGAATGAGATTCGAACTGGCGACGGGCCTTTTGACAGCCCTTCACAGTTACCATTGAACCACCGAGCCGGCCTAAAAACACGAAGATTGTTGTTCTAAGTTTAGGTAAAGGAAAGATTCCTAGTAAATATGTTAGGCGCAATATAAATAGCATATTTATATTGTGTGCAATATGAAGCATCGTGTCCAGGTGTTTTCTTTAAAATAAAGAGTGAGAATTTATTTTAGATGAATTCTTTTTTGCTTAGCCAGGTGTACGAATAGCGACACTATATAAAGCAACAACATTCAAATGGAGGTCTGTTTCTGTAGTAAAGTGGTCTTTTATGCCACCGATTATTTAAACCAATCAATGTAATGAATAAACAAATACATTAGCTTATGGAGCTTATTGAGTGAAAGTTTAGAAAATGTATTGTGCCAAAATAATTTATTATCAATATTCTCCTTTTAATAAGATTCAAACAGCTTTAACTTATAGTGATTAGTAAAAAGGGTATTTATACCATGTGAGTGTTTTGGTATTTTATTTTAGTTCATATAATGTCTTTACTACTGACTTAAAAATATTTGCAAAACGTTAATCCATAATTATATCTGAAACGATACAAAACTATTTTTTTTTAGGGCAAATGAGAAACCTCACCAATTCCATTATAAAAAGTTGATTTTCCTTTTATTGTTTTTATTTATTTTTATTTATTCGGAGGAAACGGCCAGGCCACATAGCTAGTATATTGTAAAAATAGAATAAATAAATAAATAAATATGTTTTTTAGGGTAATGTTGTTGAAAGAGTTGTTTGGAACAAAGAAGAGAAAAAAATATTTCTAGAGTTTATTTTCTTTGTATTCTTTCTAAGTCGTTTTAAACTACAGCATTTTTTTTATAAAAACAATATATTTCAGCCTAATACATATAATATTACATTCACACTAAAAAAACACTATCTAACGCTCTGTCAAAGTAAATAGTATCCTAAAGTTTCTTCATCCATATTTAATGTACCTTTTTCATTGACGTAGTTTATAAATGATTTTAGAATAATAAGTTTTTGTCTTTGCGTAAAAATATTTAGTTCTGGCCTGAACATATTTTCATACCTTATAAATGGTATATTTTTTTTAACATGGATTCTATGTAGCATTTTGTACAGATTATTAACTCGTTTACATAATACTAACTTATGTTTAAGGGTTTCTATCTTCCCGCAAAATTCGCAATTAAGTGAGGCTACCATCTTCCATTCGAATAATTTTTCTTTATATATAGTATTTTATTATTTAATAGTTCAAAGAAAAGGCTTCGGTCATTTGAGCTCAGCTTCAAATTACTTATGTTTTTTTCCAGATGACACCCCACTTTAAATTGGGATATTTTACCATTACTTTTGGGTTTTCTATCGACCTTATTTTATATTTGTAGAGACATTTAGCTTTTAGAAGAGTTTTAAATGAGCAAGGACCATATGCTAGTTCTGAAACGATTACATTGATACATGGGTACACACGGGATAAGCCTGTTTTATTTGGCGGATTGGCAACATGTTGAATAACGTTATCTGTGAATCGCATGCTTAACCTTACTTTGAAATGCCGGTTAGCAAGAAAAGATTTTAGTTTTAAACGCGGATTGATTAGATTTAACCCTCCTCTTTCTTTTGGAAGAGTAAGCTAATTTAGGTTCATACGAACTTGGTTAGGAGTTCTCATGCAATTCCCTAGTAGTTTCAATAGTTTGCCCATATGGAATGAGCTGATAGTCAGAATAGAGTCAACAAACCAAAGTCTTGAGGTTATAAAAGTGTTACATAGAATAGTTTTTTGATTAATGTTCAAGTCTCTGTCTTTATGTAGAAAAAGTGTTTGAGCAAACTTTTTTGTTGCAGCCTCCCAATTTAAATGAATCATAAGTCTTAATGAGTTTGTGAATAATATTCCTAGCAATCTTATTTGTTCTTCGGTATTTAGCCATGATATTTGAATCTTTGTAGTGTTGCTATATTCTCCAATGTCCAAAGCTACAGTTTTTTCCCAATTAACTTTTGCTCCTGCCTCCTTACCGAACAATTCAAATATATGTTTGACATTTTCGATTTTTTCTTTACTATTTGTAATGATAGACACATCATCATACAGCATAACATCGAGCTGACGGGTGACGGACATTACCTTCTTTTTTATTCAATTATTGATAGCTTTACTGGACACTTGATTCTAATGTGGATTTCACCACAAGTTCAATTTTGGCATTACATTGATCGTAAATGACAAAACACTAGGCTGCTTGTTGTATTAACAATTATATTTATGTCTGTAAAGTATATTTTAATTTGGTAAATTCTTCTTCTAGTCTTATTTTCTTCTCTAGGTAATTTGTAGGTTAATAAGTCTACTTAGGTCGTCCACATGGACAGTGGAGGCGTGTTAGGCCCAAGCTGAGGCAGTAAGATGTCGTTGAGTCGTCCGCCATCAAGGCCGGGATAACGGATTGGCAGACGACGGCGCGAGACCGTGTGACCGTATCAGAGTTTGCTGCAGCAGGTGAAGACCTCAAAGTGGTTGAAGCACCCTACAAGTAAGTAAAAAAGTAAGTATTAAGGTTCATGAATGGATATCAATCAAGGTTTGCACGAGAAATGCTAGAGAAATAAGATTCTGTGCGTTCTGTGACGTACCAACTATATTAGTTAACATACTAGTGATGAAAATGGTTCAAATATCGGAATCGAGTAACGTCTAGATACTGTATTAGTTAGTGCGTCTAACATTTCAACATCCTCTCTTGATGGTCCTACATATTTTGCTTGTTGAACGAACATCTTCAGTTCTTCATAATTAATCCTTAGCAGGTTCGGAAATAAAATTGCTAATAATTGCTAACTAATTGGCAAAAAAAATTAATTTTTTTTTGCTCATTTATCATGGTAGATCGAGTAATTTAATCAATAAAAATGACTAAAGTCAGAAAGAAAAATCAGTAAATATATGCATATGCATAATTTTTGTTCTTGTTCTTGTTTTCATAAAAGGTGTTTTTAGGCTAACAAATATTTCAAACGATGTAAACTCGATTCAGTTTATCATCAACTTCTTTTAAAATATGTTCTAGTTTTTAGCAATCTTATATTTTTTATATCTTATGTATTCGTCATTTCGAGAAATTTTTTTTTATCAGGATGTTATAAGGACTCATAGTTTTTTTCTCTATTTACGTACGAAATACTATAAGTATTTCGACCGAAAAGTAGCTACAACAATTTAAGACTAAACGTTGTCAAAGACACTTATATAGTTTAAAACTACATGTTGTTAATATTTTAGTATGATAGTTCAAAATTAAATGTTGTCATAGTAATAAATGTTATCAAAAACATATAAATACGTTACCACAAACAATATGCATCAAGCAACTACGATTATCAGTGTTACTCCAACAGCAGTCAATATTGTGTATGACAGGCATACTTTTGTATTAAATTTTAGATGTTTTTGTTTAAAAGCTCTGTTTGTTGTTTGTTTAATGTTACAAACGTTATGAAGTTTTGAAGCAACCTAAATTGAAATGTTGAAGAATTTCTTTCTGGGTTTTCTTGCACTCTGTTTTGTCCTAAAATCTTTGCACACGTCACACAATGCTCGCCATCCTTCCCTGCCGACCTACTGTTAAAGACAATTATTATATAAGAAACAACTCTTTTCGCTCTTCTAAGCGGTAATAAACTCGACCCAACAGCCTCCTTCCCGTTGGTCCGTTGGCTGAATGCAACCATCCAAAAATTTGCATATGCTCTCCTTAAGCAAAATAAAATCCTCCAGCACACCGTATATTTGTACAGTTCGACAGATTGTTCTGCTTCAATCGTTCATCCATGCTTCATCGTTCGGCAAGGGTGAGTGATAGAAGGCAGTCATACAACTCACCCTGCAGGAGAAACTCCAGGGGGGGGGGGGGGGGTAAATATGCTGCTCTGCCCTTGTGCGAGAGTGTGTGGACCTGGTGGATAGTGTGCCGCTAGGCGGTTTAAAGGTGGACATTACGTTGATAATTTTACGTGACCGAAATGGAAAATCAATTACATTACTTGAACGGGGGTATAATACTAAAAATGCATGCATATTTTATAGCATATTTTAAACACTTAACAACAATGTAATGTATTTTACTTTGTATAGTTAATATAAAAAAAACCCCAATGGGCTCCTTATTGTTATAAAGTGATATTGTGTTTGAAAAGAATGTGTAAAGGCACGTCATAATTTATTTCAAAGAGAAAGCAAACATCATGCTCGAAAACTTTCCAGAACAGATCAAATCTAGAATATTTTCATGCGTGCCAAAAAAAATGGCAATGTGGCGCCCTCTGCAAATCCAAAGCAGTGCAACTTAAATAAAATTTTTAAAACAATACCAAAGGCGGAACAGAAAAAAACGAAACCTCTAGTTCACGTTGCTAATGTCCACCGTTTGGTTCCACGGTAGACCACTGTTTTGCGTGGTACGGCAACAGCTAATGCCCTTGTACCCTTCGGGGCGAGAACAAATTTATGCAAATCGGCCGAAACCAGCTGTCAAAGCCAGGCAAATTTGTGTGTTCGAACTTGTACGTCCATCATTACCGATTGTCACTTAATGGCTCCGCTGGCCACGAACGCGAAATGCAGGCAGACACGAAGAAGTGAATGATTTATTTGCCATTTTGTATGTGTATGGCTGGGCGAGTAAGATAAGACCGGAGAAGGAAGAGGAACACCACGTTCGATCAAAACTTTAGCGTCCCATCGCGATTGTTAATCTTTCTGTTTCAATAATATCTTTTCAAATTTATAAAATTCATGATGCGTGTTGTCAATTTTACATCATATACTCATTAGAAATAGATTTTCATTAAAAGTGAGGATAAATTTAATTAGGCAATTAAAACCAAAAACAAATAACTTGAAGATGGTATAAGCGACGAACCACGAATTGCTCGATCACCGTATTTTGTACTCAGTTTTTACATAAGCAATATTTTATCCACTCTACTCAATTTGTGCCATTTCTCCTCCCTTATGCATCCGGAAAATTGAATCCACTTGAACTGTGACATAATCACGTTAGCCCTAACCCCTTTCGCCCAGCCGGATCTGCGCCCATTTGTCGAATGGTAAATATTACTTTTTGAGTTTTGTTTCAAGTGCAAAAAGTACGGCACCCACCGTCCTCCATTAAACCATCGAACCATTTGAAATAAAATCAACGCACAAGCCATTTCACGCACCATGGCACTGACCTGTTAAGCAGCGGGTGGTGCGCTCGTTCATGTAAAAAAGGGCTCAAGAAAGTGATTCCTTCCACCGGTTTTTCTTACAACGAAAAAAAAAACAACCCGGGAAAGGAATCGTGCGGCGCTCAACCGCCCCACTGGAACGTTGATTTGGATTTAAACGCTAATAAGGCCGACGACCTGCGGAGCGATTGAGGGCACAATTTTATGGGTGACTTCTGTTAACAGGCGGGCGGGCTCGAGGGTTTGAAGTTCGATTGGGCGCTGCGTTAGCACGAGTGAGTTTCCTCCAGGACTCCTCCATTTGGGATGCTATCATAATGTTGTAAGTTTGTTTGCTTTTTTTTTATTTCCCTACTGTGTGTGAGCAAATGTGTTTAGAAATGGGGGTAAAAAGGCTGACAAATACGATGAGGCAAGGGAGGGAAATGGCTGCCCGATCAAATGCCCATTAGCGGTAAGGATTGCCGGTCCCGTTTTGCCGGTACGCGGTTCGTTAACGATGAGTTGGGAAATTAAAATCAATCATCGTACGTCTTAACGCTAACCGTTGGTGGGCGCGGAAAATTTAAACTGAAAAAAGAAGGACGATAGGTAAACTTGTACCTTGTGTGCGGAGACGCAAGTTTTTTTTTTTTATGGGAGAGATGATGAAGGAAAGAAGATAAATAATGTAAGCTTAATTGTGTTTAATGTATGTCCTTTTTTAACGACGTTTTCAATCGTCATTTGCTTTCGACACGGACGTAGTACAATTTGTGGTTTTTTTTTAAAGCGGTAGGTTATGACCACATCCCTATTTTCCGTTTTTTTTCTTCTCACAATTAAGCACCAACCCTATGTCCTGACGCAGGCAACAAAACAGAAAAGAGAAAAGCAAACAGTTTTAATTGAAATGAAAATCATATTAAATGAAACTCAGAGCAAATATTGTAAAACATCATCATATATTTTAATGAAAAATCTTTTATAATTGTAAATTAAACCATAAAATATTGTTAGAAAAATAATTCAAAAAATCTGTCACAGCTTTAACAACAGGAAACCGTTTCCTTAATACTTTATTAATGATAGTTGATGCTCACACGGCAATGAATTTTCACTCCATGTTCCAGTTGAAAAATAAATTATTCTCACCGACCGTGAGAATAATTTCTCACGCTTGCTTTTAACGCTTTCTATCACCATTCTTTTTTTATTTCCTTTAAAACGACCAGATCGTATTGCTGATACCATTCCTTTAGTCACTAACGAAAGAATTTAAAACAACAACAACACAAAATGTCACACCCGCACACACACACACACATACACGGTTTAAATTGAGTAGAAAATGTGCTCTGTGAACTAATTTCCCCAAGTACCACCGATTCATCCAACCGGAGTGGAAACCGAAAGCAAACGAATCATCAGCCCCATACAAACCCGCAATACAGAGTACAGGCTGCAGTCGCAACCGGAACCCAATTCACGAACGAAACGAAATCCTGCTTCCGCTTTGCCAAAGCTTCCGCTGTTCTGCTGATCTGCTGGATGGGAGATGTGCTAAAAAGGGGCTAATTAGCCGCAAAGTTGAACCATCCTGAATGTAGGAGCAGTAAACTAAAATTGTTTAACCCCTTCACCGTAGGACCCTGTGTGGCTGTGTGTGCTGTCGCGAGCGTTTTCAGTAATTTTTGTGTGTGTTTTTTTTTAATTCTCGTTGTACAGCTCTCTCTCTCTCTCTCTCTACCTTAATAGCGTGGGGTTTAGCCAGTAAATAGGATGCCTTCCCACATCCTCCACGTGTTTGTCGCTTTGTACGGGGCTAATGATGATTTCAAGCTAATTTTTTTAACTTTAAGAACGATAATCGTTTTTATTCAACATCAGTTAACGTTTTCTTAGTTCTTTCTGATATCTTAGACAATATAAACATGCAGCATACCAAATAGCAGTTTTTTTTTTTATTTCAGTAGTGACGGCCAGGCCTTATTGCTTGAAGAAAGTTTGGTAACACTCAATAAAAAATATTCAAAACGGAAATAAGAAATGCAAAAACTACTAAAACGCTTAAAAACACTAAAAGAACCAGTTAACAAGTTGCAAAAAAAATATTTGAATATATTTCTATTTATATCTAAAAATTACATCCAAATCGTTATCTATACGCCCTGGTTATTTCTACGGAATTAATTATAATAGGAATACGCAAGATAAGATGTTTTAAAATGAATAAAACAACAACATATATTTTAGGGTGGTGCGGTGATGGAGGTGTCAATGCTGCCGGTCTTCCCACCTGATGGTCACAGATGCTTCAAAGGCGGATATTTTCATTAGTTATTATTTATTTATTACCCTTTAATTCTACAAACAGATTACAGATTGCTTATTGATTCCAGACCTTGAAAGTTTCTTACACAATATGTTTAATTTTACGCAAATACAAGTGATGATAAAAGCATGTTTCAGCAGTGTCTATGTTTTCATTTTTTTCAGCAGGGAAAAATAGAAGAGAGTTAGATAGGTGCGAGCATAAGAGAGTTAGATAGGTGCGAGCATATGGTAATATTTTCATTATAATTTTGTTCTTTCATGAATGACACTAGTACTATGCCATGAGGGTAGGTTTAGAATTCGCTTAAGAAAATTGTTTCGGAAAAATTGAAGTTTGGGGAGCGGGAAATGCATACAGTAATATTGGTTGAATTATTGATTTGTAAAGCAAAAGTTTATTATTGTGGTTTAATTTAGATTTCCTATAAGTAAAAGCATATAATGCAAGTGTTGCTTTGGACGTAGAGAGTCATTTCTTTTCGATATGTTTGTAATATGTCAATCTTTTATTCAGTATTACCCCTAAGTATTTTTTTCCATTCCACATCAATATTATCAATATTCAATTTCCGAGTTGGGAGTTTTTTTTTTCTACTTGTGCAGCGCGAGAAATAAATTCCTTCCGTTTTACTTTCATTAATTTTTAGTTTCCAGGTTATACAGTACCTGCAAAAGCAATTGAGTTCCATATTTAGGTTTTTTGATACTGATTTTGGACTCTTTGCAGAGTAACTAATAGCAAAGTCATCGGCAAAGGCATACAGTTTAACATTTTGCATTTTTGGAATATCATATGTATAGATGTTAAACAGAATCGGAGAAAGCACACTTCTTTGAGGCAGTCCTGCTAAGGGGTGGAATGGAGTGGAAGAAGTGTTGTTTATGTGAACGGAACAAGATCGTGTTTGAAGAAACGATGCAATGAGTCTGATAAGACACGGGGCAAAATTGAAAGAGATTAGTTTGAACAATAAACCATTATGCCAAACAGTATCGAAGGCTTTTTCTAGATCGAGTAAAGCGGCACTTGTAGATTTTTTGTGAGCCCTTTGTAATTTAATGTTTTTGGTTAATCTATGCAGCTGATGAGTAGTTGTTAACCCGGTTTGGACGCAAAATTGAAATTTGGGAATGATATTGTTTTTTTTTAATGTTTGTTTAAACTTTCAACGACAATTTTTTCAAAAAAAATTTCCTTGGCAGCTTAAGAGACTGATTGGTCTGTAGGTTTTTTTCTTCGCTGTGATCTTTACTTGGTTTTGGTATTGGGATTATTTTGGCTTTTTCCAAACCTCTGGGAAATAACACAATTTCATAGATGCGTTTATGATGCAAGTCAAGTGTATTATTCCTTGCAAAGGCATTCTTTTTAAGGCAATGCTATTTCTAGAGTCTAGACCTACGCCTTTTTTCTGAATTTAATTTTTTAATTATTTTTATTACTAGCTTTGGTTCTATTAATGTGTTGGCTGGGTTAACCGTGTGGGCATGAAAATTAGAGAGCTTCAAAAGTGTTTGTTTTACCTGCTGCTCTTGTGGGTTTTTTGCTTTTACTGTGGTGTATTTTGCGTTTTCGAACTGAATTTTCAGGGTTCTGCACTTTTCTGCACTGGTTAGGAGTGTTACAACATTTTCTTTAATTGGAGGTGTAACCTTACTATTCCCTTTCATTATCTTTACAAAGCTCCACAGTTTGTTAGCTCTGCGTCATGTAAAATGCAGTTTGCACCATTGAAAACACGACGCAGAAACTAAACAGAGAAAGAGTTCATATATCCTAACACGTACAATTATCAATATTAGCTGTGAATCTAAATGATGTTTGCGACTAGGTACCGCATTTAACATATCAATAAAAGACGATAAACTTTCGCGCCGTCGTCTTCCAATCCATTATCCCGGCCTTGATGGCGGACGCCTCAACGCCATCTTCCCACCTCAGCTTGGGCCTACCACACCTCCTCTGTCCATGTGGACGGCCTAAGAGGACTTTACGGGCTGGGTCGTCCGGGTCCATGCGTATAACATGACCAGTCCAACGGAGCCAGGCGAGCTTTATCCGCTGCACAACAGTGAGGTCATTGTACAGCTCGTACAGCTCATCGTTGTATCTGCTGCTCCATTGTCTCTCCTCACGTATGGGGCCAACAATCCTCCTGAGCATCTTCCTCTCGAACGCGGCTAAGAGGGCTTCGTCAGTTTTGGACAAAGTCCATGTCTCAGAGGGATACGTGAGTACTGGATCTATATAGGTGCAATTTAGTCCAAGCTTCGTCCATCAAGACAGGTTTTGCGAGGTGAAATGCTTTCTCAGGCTATAGAATGAGCGGCTGGCCGCCAGCATCCGGTCGCTTAGCTCGAAAAACTGCAAAAATCGAAAAAAATTGACAGCAAAGAAAAAAACACCCAAATGCAATTGGTATGAGTTACAGCCTTATTTTCCTTTTGAAATTATTCAAATTATTTCGTGTATTTAATCCATTGGTCGTTAATAAATGGGTAAAAGCTTTATAAAAAAGGTGTAATTTTTTTCATAGCAGCATTAGTTTTCCATTTAAAATTTCAAATAAATATAATGACATTTTATTAAATCTGACGTTATATGGCTCGCTTTTTACGTTAATCCCCCAAGGTTGTTTTTTAGAAATTAGAAAAATATATTCCAACTATATACTGAATGCTTCAGCTCCCTCTTAATGCCACTTTTGAGTAAAAAGTGTTAAAAGTCGAAATATCTAATATCTTTTAAGCTGATTGCGGTTTTTGTTAGCACGCCAATAAAATGTGCTATAAGTTAATTGAAAAAAGTATCATGTAAATTACTTTGTAAATGTTCAAAAGTGCTTTTAATGTGATGACATGATTTGGTCCAACATTTCCATTCGTGGAGTGGAATGTCAGATATGTCGGAAGTGTTGAATGAGTGACGCAAGTAAAGTCTTTTAATAAAAGAAATTTGTTGTAAGAGTTTACGAACTTTCCACACCAACTACTGAGAAGTAGTCATGTTGTTCATATCAGTCATATTGTTCATACCAACAACAAAAATTAATACCATTAAGAAACCTGTACAAATATCTAGTTTCAATATAAAATGTCCACCTAATATTCAGATGCAGACCACCACGACAAATACGTGGCATCAGCATGTCTGATGAGCCCCATCTAACCGACATAAACCGAAAGGTCGTATAACGAACAAAAAAAATAATCAAAATACAAGTTGCATTAGTTGTATTCACATATCATTTTATTTCTTAGCGCAGGATGTGTTTTCGCTGTGAGTGTAATGATATTTATTTTTGCTTTTGAGTTAATTTTATCGTGCTAATTCTTATTCTTGCTTTTATGTTTGTCAATGTTATTTCAGCTGCACCTTATTGGCTTTGTTTGTAACGCTCTCCAAACAATACACGCTTGTGTGAGCTATAAAATCCTTCTAGCAACATTTTCTCTCGAGCGCATGGTAAAGTAATTGCACCCTGCGCCTGGATCACCGGCCCGATTTCATGCGCTACTTTGAAGACGTGCCGCATGCGTAGAACCGCCCGATCCGAACCGCTACCACAACCCTTACGCAGCTCTATTTTACCGAGCTAACGGGTCGGCTGTCAGTCGGCAAAACTGCCCTCACAGCAAAGAAACCCAACCAGAGAACGGAGCCTGCGGCGCAGGCGGTTTCGGTCGCGTGCATACGCATTGCGATTATTGCGCTTAATCAAGCAGGCGACCGATGTGGCTCTTCAGCCGGGATGTGTGGGGGGGGGGGAAGTTAAACAAAAAGGCCTGCCGGGAATGGGATCGAGCCGGAAAGTCAAAGGAAACTCCGGCTCCCGCACCGGTAAGGATGTGAAAACGAAGCCGGCTGCCGGACTGCGCTCCGTCTCCCGGCAGCCCGGCAAATGGCCACGATGTACTCATCCCCCTCTTCCCCCCTCAACCCCCACCGCTTTCCCCTCCTCCTCCTCCTTCTCCTTCTCCTCCTCCTTCTACCCCTCTACCCTCCTAATTCTTCCTCCGAGCGAAACTATTCAATTGATATGAGATTTATTTATTTGTTTGCACAAGATGCTAGCCATTCATGCGTCAATCATTCTCAATATGCATATAATTATAATTCAAGCTGCCTTTGCAGCCCGGTTGCTTTGCCCGGGTCCGGGTCGCTTGCGCTTGGTGCGGTGCAGGTTTGTGCGCAGAGCGCAGCCGAGAACGGGCACGATTGCCCATGATCAGTCCAGTCCCGGTGCCGGCCGAAGTTGTTCTCGTTTTCGTCGTTCGTCGCCACCGACGGGCCGGCGCGACATCCTTTTCGGCGGCATTCTCGAGGTTTTGTGCGCTTTCTTTGCAGTGTCCGCCTGCCTGCCTTGCCCGCCTCAACTTCAAATCGAGCAGACAAGGCGGGTGGAGGGGAAGGTGTAGCAGGGCGGGATTTGATGTGAAGCCGACAGATGGCGGAAGCCGAATTTCCAAACCTCTTCAGACCGAACGGTACGGAAAACCGGCACTGTGAGGGCGGTGACGGTGAGCAGATTTTAACTCCACACTAATGAGCCTTCGCCTTTGAACCGGATCCATCCCATCGCCGGCTGCTGGAGTATACCGGGGCGCATCCCGCAGCATTGTTCCAGCAAAATTGCTCCCTTCAAAGTAGTCACACACACACACACACACACACACACACACACGAAAAGACGCCCAGAGTCCTCAACCGCACACTCAACTACTGCCCTGCCCCGGCCGCCCCGTTACAGCTTATCAATATTTATGCTCCAGTGCCACCGCTGTGGCACTTGTTTACGAACGCTCCGTTACTGCGGCCTTCGTATGGGTGAACGTACATCGTCCAGGCGCTGACCGATGGGTGAGAGGTGGTGTGGGAGTGAAAGGAGAGGAGAAAGAAAAAACAACTTGCCGCCTAACTCGAGACGCAAACATACATACGGTACAGTTAATGAATTTCAACGACAAGCTGCTGCCGCTGCTTGCACAGCAAAAGTCTTCCGGGGTTGTGCTAAAAGGACTCCTTCCCCCAAGCAAGGATCTCCACCCATCAGGATGACCACAGTTATGTATTTGTTTGGGTGTGTGGTTTAGTTTTGCCCGTTGGGGGTGCCATCAGTCTGTGCCATCGACATTTGTTCAGATGGAATGGTTAGCAAGTGAAGCTTAACTTTTGATCAACTTCCGTTTGTTCATTGTCGTGCATACAGCTCTGTTAAACAATCATGGCCGTGAATTTACGTTTAGATAACCTGCTCGGTGGGATTCGTTTACACTTCAAAAGATTTCGCTCAGTATTTGAGGCTTGAGAAGTATTGAAACCGGAAAGTTGCTTTGCGGTTGTCACCAAATACGACGAGCTTGGATGATGATGCTAAAACAATTTCTACTGTAGCTTCTAAAGAATTTCGAAAATTTCTTCCAACTCAAATTATTTGAATTGAATGAAGCAATTCATGTGCCATGTACACTCTTGCATATTTTATTGGACTTGTATCATGGCCATGCTAGCAGTAGGGTTTGGCCGTTTAAACTGAAAAAAATACAGTAACAGTCTTTCTAAAATGCACACCGACGGGACTGCCATCTAGGGAGAATACCAGCTTAAAGAGTTTTACACCTAGAAACACCAAATTATTGACTTAGAAACAAAAAACTAAATATTAAAAATTTGCATTTTCTATTCATTTTCAACCATAATTCTCTAAAGGTGTGTTCTAACAACGAGTGAACATTTCAATGTAAACAAATCATAAGCTGACGTAAACTCAAGTCCTCAATCAACGCTTATAAACTAACATTGCCAACTTACAGAGTATTTGTGGGCAATGTTCAACTTGGAGAATCCCATCTAAGGGAGGCTTTGGGAGCTTTTACTGTAAACTTGATTTTACTACAACAAATTAGTTTTGCTGAGTTTCTATCCAAAGCAAGGAGTTTTTTTATGTTCAATACCTAAAAATCCATCACATCGCATCGACGAAGTGCCCCCGCCATCCTTGGACGAGGTCATCAGTGCCATCAGACAGCTGAAATG
>KB671876.1:370087-382040 GCA_000349105.1 Anopheles epiroticus
AGATCGGATGCAACCGTGGCTGGAGGACTGCAGCCCTGAACCGAGTTTCCTGGAAACGGATGGGCGACCTGGCCATGTCTGGTAGACGTGCTCGAATGTGAGCGGGCCAAGAAGAAGAAGAACCTAAAAATCCTATCACTCTTTAAGCTCACAATTGAAGTACTATGTTGCTTGTAATCAATTTTTTTTTACTGTTTTGGACATCTCGTTTACTGCCTAATTTTGCCTATCAGACTGCAATATTTGACTCCAAAGTGACTTCTTTTCCTTGACGTTGAATAGCCAGTGTTCACAAACGGAAGAGAGGATGGGAGGTTTCTGAAAGAACCCCTTAATTATACATTAGTGATACTGAAGATTCTTAAAATAGATTTGGCGTTCCTGCACCTTTCGCAGCACATAGCGTTGCGAGATTCCTACTTTGAGTATTTTACAACTTGATTTGGCGCTGGAAGTGGAAACACTTTACTAACTTGTACAGTTTCTAGTTTTCTCGTCTGGCTACTGACCTTTCAAATTGCTCTTCTTTTCCAAACTCACCCACACGATTAGCATTTCTTACGCCACACTCTTAAGGCGTTTTATGAAAAACCATCGTCCCTGGGCATCCTCGTGATCGCACTATTTCTGCTCTCGTTAAAACACTAGAAAAGGAATACTATGAGAATAATCCTGTTGTCTTCAGTGCCATCGTTTATAGACCACAGAGGGAGGAGGGAGGGGCAATTTATTATTTCATATCAGCAATAAGCCACTTTTGACAGTCTCAATATAATTAGATGCAATTAATTGATATAAATAAATGATGATTATAATGGACTGAGAAAATGTTAGATATACCTAGTTTCTCTGTTTTTTTTCCAACTAGTCACTTTTATCGAAAAAAATAAATAGTTGTTTTTACTAGTTACAGTAACTTTCTCTCATCTTCAATCCACCATAATAGCCCAAGAGCAAATTTCAATAACATTTCAATAACTATGGTGAAATTGAAAAATATTCTTGTGGTGATAGTGAGACATTGTACTGATAATTTGTTTTCTACTGGGCAACGTTTGATACAAGTTGTTTAATGTCATGTGGAATGTCTGATGCTGGAGTATTGCTTTTCACATAATTTACATGTTTTTATATCCCAAACTAAACTACTACACCCAAGTAATTCAAATCTCAATTTTCAACAATCACTTCCAACTTTCTGGCAATCTTCTAGCTTTCCCCCCTTCAGTACGCCTGACCAATGTCGGTCAATTTTTTCGTATATTTTAATGAAACCAGCACTTTCACCACCAACTTCCAACGACTCCCGCGTGTCTTGGGTGGTGGAAGATAAAATTGATTCTAGTGCACCCTGGCCCGGATGGGCGGTCAATTCCGGCTAGTGGCCGTGTACCATGTATCGTACCGATAGTCCGGCATCTCGAGCACACGCAGCACCGTGAAGCTCGGAAGGGTACAGCGCCGATGTTGGCTGGGGGTTTATTTCCGGTCCGAGCGAGCAGACAAAACTCGGCGCAGGACGGTGCACGATGAGGCTGAGTTCTTGAAAGCACTTAAGGTGCACCCTGCCCCAATGGAGTGTAGTCTTCTCGGAGCGTCCCGATGCCTTGTTGTGCGCGGGACGCTCACCGATATCCGTCAGCAGCATCGGTCCAGCGGCCAGTAAGTAACCCGTGTACGTAATTTTGAAGCATCATTAAAATTTCAGATTTCACTGGAGGAATTCGCTAGCGCAGCGTAAGGCTCGCTGGAAGGGAAGGAAAAAGCAGCTGCCCGGAAGCGGGACTGTTGCTGCTGCTGCTGCTGCTGCTAGTGCAGCTTCTCGATAGAAGGCGAATCTGGCATCCTGTGTGGGAAAACTTTTACCCTTCCAGCGAAGGGAATTTAAGCAACTGTAGCTTGTGCATTCCGAGCAGCACAGCGTCTCGGATCTGCACAAGGTTGGTTGAATTTATTCGTCTATTGGAACTATGAGCTGACGATGGGATGCAGTTTGGTTGATAGCAATTACAATGTTTTTGCAAACTTTTGAGCGATAGGAAGAGGAAAGATGGCAACATCAATCGGTTTGACCGTTCCTGTGCCATTAAAAAGGAAGACATAATCAATATTCGTTATCGGGAAAAGGATTAAAATTGAATTAATGCAAACTAAAACCAACAAAAAGTTTATCTTTAAACCGCACCAAAGTAAAAAAAAAATAGATTCAATTCAAAGAACCGATTGAAACTGTTACGAAACAGATAAGAAATTTAAAAAAAAACAGCAACCGAAATTTAATTAAAACTCAACACCGATTATTGGAAAGTGGAAATGTGTCAGAAAACTCAACAAGCTGAAATTAAAACAAGGGACTCCATTTTAGAAAGGTTTTTGGCCAAAAAAGCCCCATCTTAAGAAGCCCATCTAAAGGAGGAGAATGTAGACAACAATTTATTTCTTTTAACTTTTACTAGTAGCAATACGGCCTGGCCGTCTCTACTGAATAAAAAAAAAACTTACTAGTAGTCATCCAATAAAAAGAAAATCAAAACAATAAAAAACCTTTTTTTTGCTGATTTTATGCTGTGGATGTTAACCACTGTTGCACTTCATAACTGGTTCATTAAAAGAAATAATCTTTGTTGATCTAAGAAGCGATTTAACACGCACAAGGTAGTCGAAGGGATCTTCGCGTTGTTGCATAAACTTATTCATGCACAATCAATTAATGGCAAATGAAAAAAAAAATAATTTTTTGTGATTATCCCCGTACAACATTTAAAAAAAAAATTATAGCAAAATGCAAAATGTACGAAACTGTCTTACGATGTTTTTGAAATTTTGCATGTTAAAATGTGCCCGGTAGGTATGTCAGCTGTTTGAAATCTTAAAACAAAAAATCTGTACTAAAAATCGACTAAAGCAACAACCTAAATCCTAAAGTGAGACACGGCACATAGTATAAAATATTTTGACCTAATTTACCCGTAACCATTCCCAAGGAAACGTTTATAACGCCCGTGTAAATCAACTAACAATCAAACGTGCAGTTGGAAAAAAAACATACAATGCTTATAAAATTCCCGCCGACACCGATGTTGCCGTGCCAAGTTGTCAAATAAATCACGAACAAAAACGCATCCACACACTGCCCGAAACGTGCCCTCCATTAGCTCCCTCTTCAACGTTCCCATCGTTCAGTTGCATCACGGTGGCACTTGCCCGGTGTATCGTAAATGCATCCCAACCCCCATCAATAATATCACTTTCCTATTTATTCGCTTTCGCTAGCGCCGGCGTCGTTTCGGATGAGCTGGCTAAAGTGCAGAAGGGTAGTCACGGTACCCGTTGACACAGGGGTACAGCAGGGGTGCGCGAGCGGGGTGAGAAGTAACATAAATCTAGATTCATTTAAAGTACTGCACCAGTGCGTGATGACCGGGGTGGGGTGAAGTGGAAGGCCCACAGCTAATAATAAGCTTAGATACGGGATGTGGAATGAAATATTAACAACTGCAGCCGGATGGAGGGGAATAATGCCACGAGGGAAAAGGATGCACGCATCATAAATAAATGGGAGTATGTGCGCGCTGTAGCGTGATATGGAAGGTTTGATCGGGTGTTACGCATACATGTTCTGTTTCTTTTTTTTCCGCTGGTCAAAACCGGCAAAAACAGTAACAAAAAAAAACCTCTCCTCCCGAAACCCCATCATAAGTCACCTTTTTAGAAAGGGGTGGAAGGGAAACCGAACTCAATTTGTCAAAACACGAGCTCCATTAACACCTTTCTTCGGTCGGTGGAATCTCAGCCTCGCCGATATCCGTTTTCGGCAGCACGGGACAGGCGCGCCCGGCAACGATGTGCAAACACGTGACAAATGTGAGCTCATTTCATCTTCCCGCGCTACAGCCCCGCTCCGACCGTAACTAATTCCCCGGAACCTGGAGAGCAGTAAATCGAGCCGTGGTACGCTCCCGATCCGGCACAGAAAAACCACCAGCAGCTAATCAAATGCCAGCACGATAAATCATTCTCATACGGCACCACGCGTTCGCACGCCGCGCCGAAGGGGTGCGAATGGTCTTGCGCGATACCGCGTGCGCGTCCTTCGAATGTCCTTCCGGGAGTTGTACGGTATGGTCCTGTTTTTTTTTTTTTGCTCCCACCCTTGCTGCTCTGTAACACTCGATAAAGCTGACACGTACCGCTCGTTATCGGGAAGTGAGATATTTTCCTTTTTTGATGTAGCGGCTTACTGCTGCAGGCAGGAGAGCAATTGTCGTCCTACCTTTAATGATGGTAGGTTCCAAGATGGATGGGTTTCTTGAACGATGGAGCTGCTGTAGAGGGTGACTAGGGCTCAACAAACCTCGAATAAAATGGTTTTGAACTTTTGATACTGTAAACTAAACTTTTTGTTTTCCTCATATAGCTTCTATCATGAAATCCATCATGTTGGCTAGGTAACATCCGCAGAGCATGGTGTACAGCAGTGACATGTAAAGTTTTGTTTTTCCTCCATTGTCCAATTTTCAGACATCAACAGTACCATCGCTCACAAAGGATATTTGCTTCAATTGGTTCACATTTGTCGCATACCATAGGGACTACAACAACGACAAAGGAGCAAGTAGTAGACCTTGTCTTTCTCGATTAACGGATTCCTATTTTTACAGCTTGTAGGGAGTTTCGATTTTTTGTTATTGTTTGATACGTTATCCTTATGCCTGTTTGCATAGTCTGTTGCATTTTTTGTGACATGCATGCGCAATCTTACTGATCAATTTAACGAACCTTCCTTATTTTTCACTTTTTTTGCATGAGCTTACCCGCTAACAATGTTGGAAATTTGTGTTGGCCTATTTTGATAATTAGTGTTTGGTTTTTTTAACAAATGAAATTTTGTATAAAGATACCAACCAAACTTCCTCTTACTCTCGATTGATGGAAATTTCCGTAGCTCAATTTCCCTTATTTTCAAGCATTATATATCCTCCAATCTCAAACGATAGCTCAATTTTTTATCCATAAATTTCTATTTCACTTTTCATGCACTTCATTTTTTGTTTTTTTTTATTCATGCTTTTATTATTTTTTGGTCTAGTTTGTGAGTTACAGTTCCTTCTAGCTGTTCATTTCATAGTTCATTTCCTTGATTGAATGTTCACGCGATAATGAGCGAAGGTAAAGAACCGTAAATCACGCAATTAAAGCATTTAAAGATTTTCAGTTTTTTTGTTACGTTTTTTTTTTGCATAATTTTTCCCAAAAAGTTTACTTTCCGTTTTCATTTATTCTTGAGTAGCACAACAATTCTTATAGCGTCAAGGCCTACCACATTGCTTTTGTTTTTTTTTCTTTTCTGTGTGTTAGTGTACCCACTAGTGATGGGCCAAAAGACTATTTTCACGGATCGACCCGGACTCGAGTTCGACCCTATAGGAATCGAGTTCGACCCGTGGGTGCAATGGGTTCGGGTCGATTTGTGGGTGCAGCAAACCATATGCGAGTTCGACCCGTAGGTTCGGGTCGACCCGTGGGTGCAATGGGTTTGAGTCGACCCGTGGGTCCAATGGGTTCGGGTCGATCCGTGGGTGCAACGAGTTCGGGTCGATCTGAAAGTGCAAGAGACGCTAAAAAGCTAAAGAAAAGCTCCCCCAACCCCCTCCAATACGAACAAGCAATACGAATAGATCGTAATTTTTACAGATCGTAAATAATAATCAGATCGTAATTAATATTCCATATACTTTCTTCTTCCAACGAAAAACAAAACACAACGCTGAACAATTTTTAAATGATAAAAGCTTTCATGATCTTTACACTCAAAGGTCAGTCGTCGTCATCCAACTCGTCGAATGTATGGGTCAACTCGAAATCGTTGCACCCACGGGTCGACCCGAACCCATTGCACCCACGAATCGACCCGAACTCGTTGAAGTTTGGAATACGATCCGAACCGCTACGGGTCGCTTACGGATGGCTCCGACCCGATAGGTTCGGGTCGACCCGCTCATCACTAGTACCCACCTATTGCAAGTCAGTCAATCTTTCGTATGGGGAGCTGAAAATTGTTTTATGTGGAAATCATATTGTTATAAATATTGTCCTCTAGCATAAGATTGTGAAGTTTAGATTCATGACTCGGGCTGAACATTGATTCACATTTGCAATATGATCCAACTGAAGAAAGGATCACTTTGAATATCAATGTTATACAAGTGTATCAGTGTTGCTCACATTCATTCTTTGTTCTATTTTAGGTTATACCTTTTTTCTGACTTTGTCCTCTGACGTACAATTATCCCTTAAAAAATGGCGTCGATGGTACACCATTATTTCGTCATTTTTACGCCCGACCGTGATCCCTGCCCCTCGGATAATTCGTATCGATAAAATCCCCCTACCATCTGGCCGGTTGCCTTCTGCCTCAGCTATAAATCTTGCGGATTCACGTAGATTAAGTGCTTTTCTGTTGAAATGCTGCGAGGTAGAAACACTGCCCGTATGATGGACTGGGACTAGGGAGATTTCACGTCCAGCTTAAGAGTGGAAACCGTTTGAAAAAGAGGGATATTGAATGACTTAAAATCTATGTGTTATGTTCAATAGACCCTATAAAAGAAAATATCTAATCAGGATAAATTTTACATTAAAGATAAAATCCTAAGGATCGGCGTAGCATCATGGTAACAATTGCCGGTTTGACTACCTTTATGCATTTGCCTCGTATTCTTTAAAACAATAAATTGGCAAATGATGTGAGTCGAGATAACTTTTAACATTCGTCTTAGATTATTTTCATTTAAAATTCTGTTGCAGTGCATATGCTTTGCCCAAAAATAGCAAACAAAGAGAAGGATTTGGTGTTTTTATTTTAAATAATATTTAATTCAAAAAATCATTTTTACACGTCGAATTGTGTTTGTTGCCCCGTAGATTGGTTGTAAGTATCAAAAATTTTCTTTTAATTTTCTAGGTCACTAATTCAAATCAATCATCAATTTATCTGAGGATTAAACACGTGTAGTCCTATTATAACTTCCACGTAAATCTTCTTTTACGGCTTGTGTTTTGTATGAAGATTGGCATGCTGCGATATTGGGCTAGTAACAAAGCTTTTACTAGTCTTTAGTTGTTAGTACATTCAAGAACAGACAGGCTAAGTATTTTTTCTAGCTAAGGCAACTTTTAAAAAGGCAGTGAGTAAAACTGATAAATTTTCTTTAATTTTTTAAGAAACCAGTGTTTTTATGAGACACATATTCATGCATCAAAAAAAATTCTAACATGAATATCTTTCAAAAACATGGTTAAATACTAGTTTGCACATTGAACATATCTAGAATTTACTCTATAACACTCTTACTCAACACTATAGAATTCAATATTTTCTCCATTGTTTTCAACACCTTTGATTTTAATATCAATGATTTATAGATTTCATACAATTATAACATGTCTTCATGTTGTTTGTCATCTCTTGCTCAATAATGCTCTTACATGAGTCTGTGAGATTTTTTTTTATTCGGTAGTAACGGCCTGTGAGATTATCAAATGTGAAATGACACATAAACTTATTCGTCTAAAAAATGCTTTGTTTGATTCAAAACTGATGCTTTAGAACCTTAAAAGCATTCCACAGAACCATCGACTTCTATTGAAGGTACGATCCATTGTGAAGCTACACTCCATCCTCCCCCCTCACCCCCTTTCCGGCAAAGAAGATGTGGCATTCTTCCAATCAACGCAAACACTCAGACCTGGGCGACAGCCACGCGACTTCTAATGAAGGTGCAATTTTTCAACAAAATAGCTTGCCCGCCAGTTCCGTTCGCAAGCGTTCGCACCGTTTCCGGTGCAGTAACGCGCTCACACCAGGTCCTCCGATGTCCTCACCAACGGGAACGGGATCGTCCCCCGCATTGCGAGTTCGTTGCTTTTCTGCAATTTTTCCACACCAGCGTTAGCGTGTGTTTTGTCTTCGGGTATGCCTGTGCCCGCCACCTGTACCAGATAATGCGTCCCAGCAGCGTTCCCCGCGAGCATCCCATTAATAAGTGAAATCCCACCCGGGGACGTGAAGTCTCGGAGAGTGGCAGGATCTAACGACGGTGCGTTATTTATCATTTAGTTCCAGTGCTCACTTCATTTATTTAGATTTATTGCGAAGATCTAATGACGTGCGCTCGGGTACCCGCTCGCTCCCGGCCCTTACCGCATTTTTGGGTGGTCGTCTGGAAGGCACACCGAGCCATTCTGCACAGGTCCGGCAGGTCGTGACAAACGAGTCGCCGCCGATGCTTGGGAACGGAGCGGGCGGAGGTTAGTTAGGGACCGTACCGAATCTGTCCGTTGCTCGATTCACTCGCCCCGTTCCCGATCGGTTTAGAGTTTGCCACCGGATGAAGTTTGCAACAGTTGCACCGCACGGCACGGTGGGACGGGACGGTATGGATTGAAATATTTTACACCGTTGTCTATTTTCTCTATCCGGCGTACCAGCACGCGGGTACGGCAAAGCAAACCATTCCACCGTACGTAAGCCGTTCGTTCCGGTCTCTAATCACTTGGACGCCGCCATCCTGCGAAGACTCCTTCTTGCAGTGCATCCTCCACCATGTGCACGCGATGGCACTGCAAGCGTTGGAATGTAATAGACGTGCGGCAAAGAAGCGGAGAAAAAAATGTGAGCGAGGAGAATAATGAAAAGACGACCAGGGGAAAGAAAAAAAAAACGAAAGCAAATCAAATAAAGCAACTCCGACCGGCACGTTAGGATGGTACCGGTCCGGCTCGGTTGCAAATGAGCGCTGTAAACGCGAGCGTAATAGACGATGCCAGTGCTGCCGCTCTTTCCATTGTTTCCTCCCTTTTTTCCATCCTGCTGCACTGCCGCTTCCGCCCGGAAGAATCTAGCCTGATCCTGCCGGACCAGAACGCCCCGGAGCATGTATATAAATTTCAATTCGATACGGTCAGCCAGTCAGCCCGGCAGCTTGCCGCGGGCGTGCGGTGGAAAGGGAGGTTTGGCGAAACCCCTAGGATAAAGTCCAACAACCGTCAGACATTCTTGTTGTCCGGTCGAGGATCGAGGAAGTGCAATGGGGGGGGGGGGGGGGGAGCCGGTACCGACGGGTTGGTAAAACGGTTTTGTTGCAATTTGTTGCAATTCTCGCACAACTTCTCACAGCGAGCGTACCGGGGGATGGGGGCAAGTTTTTGGAGTACATGGTCTAATTTTTCGCATTCAATCCACCACGTTCTGCACGCCAACCGGTTCACCGGCAGCTTAACCAAAGACATTCAAATGACACCACGTCCAGCGGAAGGTGAGAGAGACGCGGGCAGAGGGTCGGGGCAGACATCCCGCATGTGGTAACGTGCCATAGTACGCCACCAGTGTGTGAAAAGATCCCGGCTACGCTCGATTATGTCCAGCTAGAGTTCCATTTTTGGAGTTCACAGCCGTCACTGCCAGCACGCCTTCAACCGTGCACTTCGTTAACAAACTGTGCGAAAGAGTGAATTCTTCGTTTAAATATCAAACGTATGCAATGCAAGCAGATAGGGCCCTTGAGACTGAGAACTATTACGAGATACATTTGTACAGGCATGAAATGGAATGAAAACTGGTTATAGCAGTTATTCAGTATCCCGTGTAGCAATTGACCGTTCAACAATTGTTCGACAGCTACACTTTAGGCTGGCTAGGGAAGTGATTCCTTCACTTCATTACATCGTCCGCACTGTAACAGATTTATTCCAGACATAAGTGCCAATTACCTGCTACGAGCGTAAGGAAAAGTATGCCAAAATGCTGGTTCGAATACTGGATTAGTTTTATTTTATAACATCCTTAAACCAGCAAATGCAATATTCAACTTGACGACGTTTATAATTTTTTAGACAGATTTCTATTAGATCTACGCTACCTAATTATTCTTCGTCCTTTGTACTTATAAACTTAACAAGTATTTCCAATATTGTTTACTGAAACTTCTGACTCCTCTGACTTCTTAGCACGGGTATTGATCGCGTATTGAGGGAGCTTTAATATGTGAACTAATTTTTAAATTTGGTGACTCTGAAGATACCTTTCGTCTATTATGTTTTTTTTTCTCGGTTAACATGCAGCAAAAGTGTTTAGATTCATTGCAAATAGCCATCATTTCTCATCAATAGACCATTCAAAAACGAGTTTAGTGGTGGCGATCAGGTAATTCAGAAAAAAATTCTACTTTATCTATGTATGACTTAAGCGCTTCAACATACCATTCACAGGTTAAGAATATGCAAAACTTTCAGCATATTAAATGGTTGATCCAATGAAATCCATATTTAAAAAAGTGTAACATTTTCTTGTTGTTGTTGTTGTTGTTTTCTATTGCATTTTAAATGCTTACGGGCCTTACAGCGTAGCTACCGGCGGTCAAAGTCCAGATAAAAGCAACTATTGCTGTAAGTATGCATGCTGGTTCGGTGCTCAGTAGCTATAAAACCAGATAAAGATTAAAAGTAAGAATACTTTTAACAATAACCTCGACGTGAAAACACTTCGTAAAACGAAACGATTACAAAGAAACTGAACGATAAAACAATGGTTAACATAAGTGAGGGGTGTCGAAAGTGCTGGAGCAGAAACCGGGACCAAAATAATAATATGTCAAGTGCTAATAATAACAATACTGAAAGAGGCGGAATAAAAACAAGGTTCGGAATCATTGGAATTAAAACAATGCAAGGAAAATTACTCAAATTTACTGGGTTTAATATCCCTACTCAACAACGGAACTCTACTTTCCTACGGAAATTTTTAAAAAATCTACATAGCTGAGAATTTTATTCATTCGATGGCTAATTCATGGGTTATGAAACTTTTCTTAGCGCATTTTAGGCTATCGTAGGAGGCATTGCAAAGGATTTAACCAGACCATTTTAATTACTGTAATAGATAATAGGATATAGATGTTCGTGAAGGTGATTGCGATGTTCAAAATAAATCTCGTAAGTCAATAAGAAATTAAAGCTCCTAGGAAAAGAATAAAATCATAAATATTAATGTTTGAATAATTGTTAGCGTCACTCTGTAAATAACTCTCATTAAGAAATAAAAGCAGAAAACATCTTTGCGTTGATTCATTCGAGTTCTTAGAAACAGATATTGATTATTTTGATTTTTATTGTCTTTGGTTATAATTGTTATAATTATTATTATTATCATTATTATCTTGTTCGGTAGTAACGTCCAGGCCGTATTGCTTAAAGCTCTGTGTTGACAATTCGTTTTTGTAAGTAGTTCATTGTAGCACTATAGTCCATATAAGCTGGGAAAGAATTTGGTTTTTCAATTCGGTACCGTGTCGGGAGTCAGGCCCTGGCGTGGTCGTTTCTGCTTTAAAGCTCTCGATTTTGCGGTTCCTTGACAATAACCACCATAGCATTGGAAGCTACTGCAACGCGTCTTGCTCCTTGGATCCTGGGCTGGTTCCATCCTTGCGAGAACCTCTTTCTCACAAGGATCTTCTGTCTTTAGGCTGATGAACAACCATACACATCTTTCATTCGTTCATATATTAATGCACACAAAGTCAAACAAATGGAATGGGATAGGACCTCAGGCTTCTGCAAGCAACCTGACGCCATGCGCTCGCACCCCGATAACGAGACACGTGATATGCTATAAGAGATCAAAATCTCACAATAACATTCACGGATCTAAGCTAACGACGGAAAAGCGTACGACAACGACCCCGACCGTCCGATGTCCTTTAGCCACAAAGAATCTGAGGGAGGGAATTCACACAGATAATCCATTCGCATGGCTAAACTCAAAAGTTCTTTTGAGCAAAGCCCAGTCGGTTCCTGCCAGAAATTCTTGGATCGGGGTGTTTAGAGGTCTTCCCAATCTCTCGACTGCGCCCAATAAAGAGGATCTAGCAGTCTCGTATTCCACGCAAGACCATAT
>KB671876.1:396490-450945 GCA_000349105.1 Anopheles epiroticus
CTGTCTCTTCTTCAACCTGGTGCTAGAGAGGGCCATCCGCGACTCGGAGGGGGAGACTTCGGGAACCATCTTCTACAAGTCAATCCAGATCTTGGTATAGGCTGATGGATGACTTCGTTGGTCTACAGTTTTGTGGCGGATGCCCCCCAAAGGATCGAGTAGACGGTAGATGACTTCGGGCTGCAGATTAACGAGACGAAGACCAAACTGATGGTGGCACCACTAGCGGCCCAACTAACAAATACCGACTTATGTAGGGGTGACGAACGGATAGGTGAACGCACTTTCAAAGTTATCCCAAACTTCACCTATCTCAGGTCAAGAGTCTGGCGTCAACCGTTTATTTTAAAACCTGAGGATGCATTTCACGTCACACAAAATCTGTCGTGACAGGCGAAGCTGGGACTATATCGCACCTATATAGATCCAGTACCTTGTAGCCTCTGGAACAAGGGCCCTGTGCAAAACTGACGAAACCCTCTTAGCCGCGTTCGAGAGGAAGATGCTCAGGAGGATTGTTGGCCCCATACGTGAGGAGGAACAATGGAGGAGCCGATACAACGACGAGCTGTACGAGCTGTACAACGACCTCTCCGTTGTGCAGCGGATTAAGCTCCCCCGGCTCCGGTGGGTTGGCCATGTTATACGCATGGACCCGGACGACCCAGCCCGTAAAGTCCTCTTAGGCCGTCCACATGGACAGAGGAGGTGTGGTAGGCCCAAGCTGAGGTGGGAGGATGGCGTTGAGGAGTCCACCATCAAGGCTGGGATAACGGATTGGCAGACGACGACGCGAGATCGCGAGCGGGTTCGGAGTTTGTCGTAGCAGACCAAGACCGCGAAGCGGTTGTAGCGCCCGACATGTAGATTAATGCATTTATTTACGGAATATGTCAAAAAATGATAATTTCATTCTTTAGTATTTTATATTATATTAATTTTTTGCTCTTCGCGTGGAACTCTGAGTATATTTTTGAATTTTGTCAATTCTTGTTACTATCTTAACCGATTACTGTTTTTTTGCAGGCTCAGTATGAAATCTATGTCATAACTTCCTTTATGTGAAATTTACATCCTACAATCTATTTGCCACCGCCGCTTCAAATCGCCCCAAACGCAACAAATTTAGTTCCAAACTATCCCCCCGATTGCATAGCTTTCCCACCGCTTTGCCGGCTCGATTAATCAGCACGCCATCGCTCCCGGGATCGCCCGGAAGATTTAGAGCAACTAATTTGTCGTGCAGAAACAAATCATCCCGAACCATATTGCAATCGCTCACCTTCACTGTCAAGCTCTCGCTCAACAAAACCGCCCGAAAGTTCATCGTCTCCAATCACTCAACGTGCACAATCTGTAGCAGCATGAATCGATTGGTGGTGATTAAATGTGCCACCCAGCAACGCGGCCCGATATCACCGGCAGTAAAATGGAGCTTTGGAAACAAAACAAAAGGCTACAAAAAAAAAGAGAACAACCTAATCAGGGCCATACAGCGGGAAATGGGGATGCGGCACCAAATTGGACTGCGAGACCACACCGCGATGAAACGAACCGAGATGAAGAATGGAGGGAAATATTTTAAGTTTACTGTCCCCCTCCCCGCGTTGCCGGAGTGTGAAAGAAGCAAGGGCTTCCTCGGTGGTCTTGCACATCCTCTAGGGGGGGTGGAAGTGTCATGGGTTCAGCGATTGAGGGAAATGCAACACCCCGTCCGACACCGACGATGGATTGGAATTTATTTTCGGTACGGCGTACGGCGCGAGACGTGGATCATAAAACTGTCGAAACGTGAAACAAGTGAAACGATTCACATTTCCCTGTGCGGCGTTTTTTACCATCCCGAACCCACCCACGCTGGCGGAAAAATGCATGGCGTGTGTGGGGGCGTTTTCCTTACTGCTCGCAGGAAAAACTCACCGCGTTTGATGCAGCGTTACGTCCGGCGCAACGTTCAAGGAAACGTGAACGTAAAAGCGGCACCAAAAGAAGCAGCAACAATAAAGTAAAACAGAGGGTAAACTCGGGCCCGTCCGAGAGCAATTCGATATCCGGGTGCCATAAATATGAAACGAGTGCGGGAGCACATCATCATTGGGCCACCAAAAATATCATACAACATGTGGCGAAGGTGTGGAGCCGTGGGTGAGCTGGGAGATGGCATACGAAGAGAGAAGAATAGAAAAACTTACCCGGAGTGGCAGGCAGTAGGCAAGAAAATGGTGAAGGGGAGAGGGGGGGGAATCACGGCAGTTGCGAAAGGAGCGTTATTATTTTCATTTATATTCATGCAAGTATCGCAAGTTTTGGGGTTTGAAAGATATTTACGGACGATTGCTGACGCTGGTGCGTGGGTGATGGTGGGAGGAAAAGCTGTTCTTACAACGGTTTCGTCAATGGTCGTGTAAAATGATGCAAAGGCAAGGGTGCGCAACCTGTAGCGTATTGGTGAGATCGGTAACCAAAACTAGGCTCTTTAAAAAATCCCTTTGATTGTATCATAGTAACGCGCCTAAACTCATACAATAATAGTATGTGCTTGGTAACAGAAAGAAAGAAAGTTAAGAAAAGTGTCTTTATAACGGCAAATACAGCACCATAAAATTAAAACAAGTATTTGTTTGAAATTGTCTAAATGCTAAATACTTATCTTTATAATTGACAAATAATTGTGCATGTTAAGAGTCAAAAATCATGAGCTAAGTCTTACCTCATCATGAGCTAAAATATGTTTAAAGTGAAGCGTGTGAAAATTTAACCTAAAAGCAGCAAAGATTTTGAACAAAACTAGCAATAATAATTATTAGACTTTTTTTGATTTATTTTCACAAACGTATCGTTTGTTGATTAACTTTGAAATTATAAAGTTTTTCCATCTCCATATTTGGCCTTACCAAAAACTTGTCTAGACAATGTGTAAATTATGCAATACCATGTTGCTTGATTTTCATTGTTTTATTTTATCAGGGAACTTATAAAGCCACTACTCAAATCATAGCACTGATCAGTGGAAATGGTGTTGAATAAAGTTGAGTTAAAGTCAGTTTTGCTCATCAAATATTATTTCACCTGACGAGAGTTTAATAGTGTTGCTAAACTCAAAACATATTATTTCCACTTTTCGTTTAACACATCCACCATGTATAACAAATTAAAAGAATAATATTATTAGTTGATCAAACAGCGAGACTTGAGCATAAGACTACTGAAATCATTGCCGAAATCATTTATTAATATAAGAATGGATGACACTGGACAAACAAAACTTAGTTATCAAAAATCAAAATAAAAAAAAAAATCTATACCATGGTGGTGCTTATCGTTACAAAGATTTTATCGAAAATTGGGTGCAATCTTTGGCTTTGAAATGTTTGAAACGTTTGTTTAAGACATGCTGCCCGTTCTAGTTCTACGTGCTTTCCGTGCTAAAGACAATGAAATGAAATTTATTTGGTTGGTTTTTACTTCTATTTGGCATATGAAAAGAGAAGAGGATAATTTGCTCCAGTTCGTGAATAAATGTGCTGCTTAGAGTTAAGTTGTACTGATTAACGAACTTGATAAAATAAACAGTTGGACCTGTATGATCTCACTACAACTAGGTTCGACAACCTTGGTACATCCTTATCTCATCATCCGACGGGAATTTTCTTTGTTTCATCACCTCACCGAAAAGGTTAATAAATAAACACTTTCACTAGGCCTATACATCCCCCCTCGCGTTCCTTGACGCTCTGGAGGAAGAGGTCAATAAAGTTCGCATCATTTTGTGCAGCTGTGGGGGTAGCATAATTTCCCCCCCAGAAAAAAAAAATACTTCAGAGCCTTATTGCCCAGCATAGCCAGACGATGTTTGATGTAGGACCCGGAGTGGGCGATAAAACCCCGAAAACACTGATGACGGCCAGCGTTCTGGCCGTCCGAAGACTGCAGGACCGACCGAGAAAAGTTTACGAGCAGACAGCGGGTTTCCCCGCTTGGCCACACTGGTTGCCCGGGCCCAGGTAATCGTAACAAGTTGGGTGGCAAACCCGCGGAAACGGATACCCGCGTATGATGTTTGACCCTTGGGAACGGTCCGACTGTATTCACGCTGCGTGACGTCCGCTGCAGTCCCAACAATTTCCGGCCAAAAGCATCCAGCCGTTGGCATTGGGCGGAGCGTGAATGAAGCCGAGAGCCTGTTGGAAGGTTTTATGGCGCGTGCATTTATCTGCCATAAACGAACCTGTGACCCGGGGACGAAGCCATTCCAGATTGTGGGAGGGCGCCTGTATGTGCAGAAATCCATCCGGCTTCCTCCATCTTCCCGTACCTTGGTGAGCTTAAAATGAGTAATGAAGAGGGGGTCCATTACGAGGCGGCACTAATTAGCGATGTTTTACGAGTGTTGCGATGTCTTGCGCTGGCCAGGGTGCAGAAGTGGAAAGGTCATGGTACGCATCCGGAATCTGCCAGAATCTGCACCCTTCTGCTGCAAATGTGTGGCAAAAAAGATAAGGTGAAGCATCCATCAATCGAGAACAATAATGCTAGAAAACTGGTGCCGACATGGTAGTTCGTAAGTAAGGAAAGTAAGGAGCCATTGTACACCATTATCTAGCATTCTAGTCATCACGGCAGGAAACAAAATCAAACAGCTGTGTTTAATTACCAATATTATCCCTTCCTGCTACGCCATTTGTATTTTGTTCGTTTTTCCAATGCGTCCTCTGTCGCTCACTTAACGTGCGGTTTCTTATTCCATCCGCCGAACGAAGGGGGAACGAATTGGTTTCACAATTAAGTCCTCTCGACTTACGCGGTTTACCTAACATCCGGCGCGGCGCAAAGTAGCTACGAGCAAGTGATGTCCCTTTGGCCAGAGACAAATTTAATTTACATAAATACAAACACACACACACACACACACATACAAACGAGAGCGTGTGAGACATACAATGTGTGGCCGGAAGCATATCGGCATGACGGTGACGTTTTTTGCTGGCAATTTTTCTCATCCACCGGGTATAGCGGCGGTGACAGATGACATGCTTTGCCGTGCGTTCGATTGTTTTAGGGTATTTTCCCGATAGATCGTGGCTCGTGCTCCCTTGGGCAATTTAATCTGAGAATCGGGAAATAACAATGCCAAACGGGAGGGTAAAACGAGAGGATCTAATGAATGAGGATTTAGTATTGTTAGGAGGAAGTGCTGCGTTGCCAATGATGAGATATGCATGAGAGGTTGATGGGGGAATTTAATGTACGAGTGGAAAGATCAGAATGAGTTGTTAAAATTAGCTTTAGACGCTGAAAAACAAGTCTATCTGTTTTTAAACGATGCAATATGTATCTTTCAAATACAAGCAGCGGCCACTTTAAAATGGAGTCTCAGTAGTTTTTTTTTTAAATGATTTATGTAATTTTTTTTTATTTGGTAGTAACAGCCTGACCGTATTACTTAAAACTAAGTTTTAACAATGCATTTAAGGAGTTCATTCAATATTGTCGCTACAATCCATATTGGCTGGGAGACATTACCTTCTCCCAGTCATGGAAGGGCGCCTTATCCCGGGTGTACTCGGACTTTTTTTTTGCAATCCAATGTAAGAGGTCCAATGATCCAAGCTGGGGTCCAGCACATATGGTTGTGGCAAATGATTTATTTAGTTACTCTGCAATGAAATCAGCATAACCTGGAGCTATGGAGATTATTTTTATTAACACCCAATATGTTGTTCATATTTACTCTATTTTTTCAGCCTTGTTGATTGGTTTAGTGCAATAATTTAAATCGCTATGAAAAACAAACTATGTGAAATAGAAAACGTTCTCTTTTTATCGTGCAACAAATGCCGACCGTCTGCTTATCGAGAAGGTTTCTCTTATTTGATCTTAATTGATTTCAACATTTTTACAGTAAATAGTTAGCAAATGTTATTACGTTTCGTTAATTTAAGAGAAAAATAGAAAATTTGACAAGCATCTAGTAGAGTTCTTAGAATATTTTTTCTTTTCTAGTAACATTTTTTTTATGTTCAGTTGCATGTCAGGAAACACGTATAGTTCTCATAGGTTCTTCTTATTAATACAAATATTTAATTTGTGAATATGAAATATTGTGAAAAAAATGAAATATAAAAGTTAAACATTAAATGATTAATTGCATAGTTAATTTTAAATAAACTTTTTGTAATTTGGCTCACATTGACATGTCACTTAATTAAAGTGAACGGCATTCTTCTTGGGTGGCCCAACAAACGTTTTACAATCAAGGTCTAACAAACCAATAGTGTGCTTTGGTTTTTTGTTTGAGTTTATGTACCCTTCGCTTCGGTGGCCTGATGGTCGAATTGGTTACGCCTGTCATATGATCAGACCCGATGTTGTATCGAAACCCATTCGGATCGCAGCTGGCCCTCCCTCATACGCAGGATTTGCGACTTTCCTGTCGGATTATGGGGTAAATTAAGTACCAACTGCCTCCTCCCCTTGTGCGTAGGGTAAACAATTACTCTATGGATGGGTACACTCAAGTAACAGATAGAGCCAAAGCTCATTGGTTCTTTGGTAGGGCTTAAAGGCCCCCGAGAAGACGAAGATGTACTCAAAGTAAGAGATAGATCAATCCTACTGTATGGGGTCAGTCCGGATGAGATTCAATATAACATCGTCAGGGGCCTTATGGTAGGAATATACCGTTACCACTAGAATGACGAGCCGGGTCTGTAAACAATCTATCACAATATCAATGTGTAATTCTTTCATTATATTTTAATTTCAACGCATCAACAAACTATACTTTGTTAGCATAGTTAATGCTTTTTATACTTATTATTCTCATGTCGTTTTTATTTGTGGAAAGCACGACTTTTATACTCCTTGGTGATTTGTTGTCGAAATTGTAACATTTTTAAAATTGTTGTCAGTTTACGGTTGTCAGTTGTCAGTTAACACTTTAAATAATCCACTTCACTTGTAATTTGACTCTTGGGCATGCCATGTTTGTATAATTTAAATTAGTTTTTCTCGAACGTTATTCGTTACAGACCAAAGTATTTGACAGATATTGATATTGTGTTTTTTCCGTAAAAATGGCCAGTCCATAATGCTTGGACGAAATACGTTTTATAATTGTAAAGGAATATGAAGAGAACATAATATAGAATGTAGCATTGCTTAAAGTGTTTAAAGAGACAGTTAGTTCACATAAAATGAAGGTTTTGTTCAAAAATTATGTGTGTTCAAAATGTAGGCATGTATATCGAATTTCGCATACTTCAGTTTTTGATGTCGCAATGTGAAAAGAGTATTGTTAAAGAAAAAAATTTGGAAGAATTTTTGGAATTCATCAATTGAATCAACCTTCAAAATGGCACAGTCTGTGTTGGTGGAGGCATCATCTTTACGACTATTTCGTGTAGTTTTCTATAACTATTTCTTTGCATGAATTTAAAATCAACCTCCAAACTCCCCGTTCATCAGATACAGCCACGAATCTCTAGAGCAAACTGAAGTTATTCATCAAGTTTATCAAGGATCAAGGATCAAGTTTAGCGTGGAAGCCGGTTTTGCTTTAAGTTTATCCATTGTAAATGTAATTCGAACTCTAAGCACTACGGACTGGCCGTTCCTATAAAATAAAAAATAAAATTCAAACTCTAAAGGTTCTAATCCATTCCGTCGATCCAAGAGCGATACACAAGAAACCAATCCCGTGGCGTCACCATTCCTTTGTAGTTTCTGCAAACTGTAGCTAACCACCGTACAAGCTGCTTACAGTTTTCCATCAGCTCACGTGACAGTTTTGCGAACGTTGGTGTATGATCTCGTTTCCAGCGGGCGGCTTATGATTCCCGCAAAACACGCCAGTCTCGCGTGTGCAGCTCTTGCTAACGCAAAAATGGAAGAAGATAAAACAAATCTTCCGCAAACGGAAACGTGAACAGATGGAAAATCGGTCCCAGTGTTGACGGCCGGGCCCCCGTGATGCAACCGTACAAAGTATGGTAAAGCAACAGCAACGGCCAGCGAACCGTTTCGTCCTTGCTCCGGTTCATTTCTCATCCTTTCCAATAACAAATTTTGCTTCGAGCAATTTGCAAAACAATCTGTTGACGAGCCCGCCTGCGCCCGCCTACATCCTTGTTGCGTGTTTTATTTTAGTGATTTTTTTTTTTCGCTTCTGTTTTTTTTTCCACTGCTGGAGGTTCGGTTGTACTGGTTCTGTATGCCGAGCGCGCGCGTTACGCTTTGGATTATCCTTCCAATTTCGCAGCGTTCCCTTTCGGTGGCGAGGAGGATCAATTCTTTGGGCTCTTTCGGTTCAAAGCAGAGGATCCAGTTACGGCACCGTACCTTGACGGAGTGCTTCGTGAGCTAGATTGCCATCGTCATCCCTCGTTACGTGTGCGTATGCATGTGTGTGAGCCCGGGACATTACTAGCCGCATAGTTGCTGCAGGGGTTTTACATTGTGGGATTTTCCTTCGTTTTGCTCACTCAGTCAACACGCACACGGAACCCTACATTGTCAACCCGCTCCGGGCGGCAGTTTGCCTTTGAAGGATTGCATGCTGCGGGCGATGGAGCTAACCCGGAAGCGGACCGGCACGCAGGGGTTCGCCAACGACCGGCGACTTTGTACCGAGTGTCCTTGAGCACATTGTCGGTGCGCTAGTGCCTCACCTGCTAGGTGGCACGGTTCGTGATCAAACTTTTAATTCCGTTAGCGCTGGACGGTGGCTGCAGTACTGTCATTGATGAGGTGTAGTGCAGATGTACACCATTTGAAGGACTTCAGATGTAAGGGATTTCAAGCTGTTCACTTCGCAACACAGCTACATGACATAAATAGTTTGAATCAATATCATTTTGAAGTTCTTTCTTTTCGGATAATCAACTTTGTTGAAGTAGGAGGCTCATAACCCAATTTAATGAATATATTTGTCTCACAGAATCCTCTTCACCCTATTTTAAAATTGTCCGATTTGTTCTTGTATTATTTCTCCGGGCATCATAATTACTGCAAAAGTTACAAAAATATAATCATATTTGGGTGCTTAATCAGTGTTTGGTTTGATGCAAATAAAAATAGCGAGAACAAGAATATTTCCGTTTTAATTAAAAAAAGACTTCACTATAGTAATTTCTGAGCTTCTTCAAATTAATGGTTTTTAAAGTAGCCGATTGCTATCTGACTACAAAACCTTACCCGCGTAGCAAATCTCGCAATTTGTCAGTATATTTTATCATTATCACATTACTTTGGCCATTAAATTGCTGTTACAGCCCTCTGCTACATCAGGTGTTATCATTCTCATAATTATAGGGAAGCGACATTTTATTTTTGGGTAGTAAACCCCCGACCGGTTTTGCTTAAGGGAATGACATTACTTGATTATAAAAAAAAACCCTGCTAAGCATTCAAATTACTGCAAGACATGGTCATTCATTTGTTAGAACAAGACGGGAGACTCTTGAACCAAACGTGAAAGGTAACAGTTACATTTTATAGGTTTTTTCAGCAAAACAAATCATGTGAAATCAAGTGGTGTGCGATTTTATGATTGTTTCAATGATGATCTAAAACTGTACACTTAGTACAACAAAAGCAAGCTGAAATTTTAATAATGAATTCGTTTTCAATTATTTTTTAAAATTTTGTGTCAATATTTATTTGCACTTTCGTATAAAACTTTTCTAGCAACTTCAAGAACAAATCTTTCACCAATAGTAAAGAAGTGGCACTAGCACCAGCTGATTGGTTGGTTCAATTGGTTTATAGAGGTTTTGGACCTCTTGGGCCGCTTCCGTGTCTACTAGCAACGGTTACTTTGAAAATCGCCTCACCGGCAGAGCAATTTGACAGCAATACCTTTAGGTGAATGAATTAAAAATTTAGGGCATCTTCACTTTTCTTTAATGACTCTTGATATCGTACGATTTTATTTTCCGTTTTTAAAGAGCAGTGTTGGAAATGTCGGTGAAAAAAGAAAAAGAAGGGAACTGGTTCATTTTTCAAACGAGGCGGTTCGTGAACCTGAGGTGCACAAGAACCTACTTAGATGTTTTGAAAGTTAACCTGCTGGAGGGTGGGTATGATTTTTCGAGGAATTTCTTTTTTAAGACTATTTTTCTTAGCTTATTTCTATACATAATGATGTATAATGTTTGACCTCCTGATGTGAGCCCTACGCACGCGTTGTATACAGTTTGCCGCAAACTTTGTTATTACAATAGTTATGGACTATTGGAGTATTGGAGGACCCAAGCAGCTTCTTCAATACCGAGCTGTGATATAATTTCCAAAAGAAAAGGAGCAGACAACAATTGTCTACTGTTTGTAATACAGCAAACTCTAGTAAACCATGTGTTGAAATTCTTGATAGGTTCAAAACTAAGGCCACCTGTCTTTTCACCTACCCTACGTTCTAGTATACGATTTGCATATTCTTATTTGTCTTTTTTTTTTGCTTGTTAGTATTAAGCGTGCAACCGATCATGGGGTTCCAAACAATTCAGTTGAGAGACAGACATCAAAAGGATCAGATCGTAACGAAAAAGAAAGAAAGTAGCAGAATGGAACTATTTTGGAAAAAAAGACCGAAACGGAACGATAAAAATAGAATCGAAACATTTTTACTAGGTTCGAACCGTAACGGCCAACACTAGTTTAAAGTGAGTTTGTTTAATACTTTCCCGTCTGGCGCAGATAATTCGCCCTATTGAGCGTAAAGTCGTTGGCACAAGGAAATATTTTGCCAAGATCAAATCCAAAAATAAAACAATTACATTCTCTTCAGATGTCGGTTAAGGCCAACTAAGGATTTTAGCAAGATAAAGTATACAAACGATTGTTTGTTCTCGTATCAAGAACACTCATATCAAGAAAAGCAGCCTAATCACATAAATGTTTTTGACCCTACAAGGAGTGTTGTACCACCCAAAAAAAAAGAAGAAGAAGAAGACGGTAAAGAATTAGATTCAGATTCAAAATTTTTTTTTTTATCATTTCCAGAATTAGAGCTTTTTAAAGATTTAGGAAAGATATTAAAAGTCCTCTTTTCAACGGATTTTTTAATTAGTATGATTCACATTTTTACGGAAAATTTTTCATGCACTCCTCAGAAAAATTCTTTTAAGTGTTCTCTTTTCTTTTAACATTTTTTTAAATTCTTTTAACGTTCTCTTTTTAAAAAGAACGTTGATTGGTCGTATGAGAACATCTAAACCACAATCATGTGCCCTGTTCCATGATGAGAAGGGTTTGGAAATGGTCTCAAAACGGATAGTACTAAGAGGTAAATGAAATGACGCATGTAAATAGCCTGTTGTGTAGTGATCGTATCGAAAAGCAGTGTGGAGCAGTACAGTAGCCTCTCCGCCGCCTCTTGCACACACTAGAAGTAGCAAATTCGCATCCATCGTTGCATTATTTGTACCTTGCATCGCTCACTCCTATCGGTGCCAACTGTGAGTGTACGCAACGTAAAGGCAATACCGTGTCCAGAGATGTTTCCCAGAATTCCAACGATGAGGGTGCGAGATTATTCTAATTCTTCCCGCTTCTTGCTGCTGCCACGGACTACCCTCCGTCACCGGCTCAGCTGGCATCCGGCCGGTTAGGATGCTGTGTACGCGTCCCCTGTCAGCATGCGTTAGCGCATCCGTTTAGGGCGTACGGATCCTGATGGAACAGTGTAACCGGTTGCGGTGCATTTCATTCGCCTTTGTGAGGGCAGAGCGTTGGCAGTGTCAGTGCACAACAGCTGCTGCTACTCCCGCGGGCCAGGCTGGTCCAGCGGTTTAGCAACGTTCGTCCGTCCAGCGCGTCACCATCAGTCTTCTTCGGGCTCGGTGGGCTGTGACCCGTGGTGCGTGGACCTCGGTTTTTCGACGAATCGTTGGAATGTTTCCAAACGGTCGTCGTAAGGGACGCGCCAGGCTATGCCAGGCTGTCACACGCGTTGGCTCGCGACACGCACGCTCGTGTACGCACCCGCACCCGGTCGTCCCGCCGGATGGTATTTTCACCAGGGGAAATCTGACTACCCCCTCCTTCACCTTCTCCGTCCCCATCCAAACACCAACCCCAAAATCTGGTCGTGACGGGCGAGCTTCTGGTGCGGCCTTTTGTGGCTCGCGGTAACCATTGTTACCAGGCCGTGAACGACGGTCTCTCTCCTGAAGGCATTCAGAGGTGGACCGGGTAAAGGAACGGGGGCTTGAATCGGGTTGGTTTCACGCACTGATAAGCATCCTGGCACACGGGCTACTTCTGCCCGCGTTGGCACAAAACTGCAGCGGTCTAATCGAGCGTGACAGTGCGGCCCGACTGCTGGACGGCTCCCGCCATGCAGTGTGCACAGCGGAGCGCAAATCGATCGACGCGATGCTCTTTTCCGATGCGACGGTAAACTGGAAAAAAGGGTTTCGGGCAAACCGATGAGAATGGAAAAAGGACGAATGGACAGCGGCGAGACACAGAATATTACAAATGCAATCGTTGGGCAACTACCTTCAGCAATTCCAGCGTTTCGGTAGTGGACCGATTTTGTTAAACATGCAGCCCCTTCCCGCCGGCAGCAGCAAAGATGGACCTTTCGAAAGGATGTTTTTTACCATTACACAAACACACGCGCGCGCACACATACACACACGAGCAGTTGCCGTACGAGCAGGCGTAACGCCCGTTGCGGAGGGCTTTCTTTTTGTTTTCGATTAATTTGGAATTTTTAATGGAAGAATAATAGATGGCGCAGTGTCGGTGGCGCCCTGTTTACATTCCATTTCACCGAGCCGCGCTTTTTCCCGTTTTCTTTTGCGTGTGTGTGTGAGTGCCGTTTGTTTCGCGTGTTTGTTTCAGCTTTTCGGGGAAACGGTTTTGGGATTATGTTGAAAGCGCTATTTTCTTCGCCCGGACAAAGGGGATGATGGAGGCTACGGTGCTTTGCATTTGTTTTGGTTAGATCTGTAAATTACAATCTGAAGGATGTTGGATTGAGTCCAGATATGCGATGTGTATTTGCCTTAGTACAACCAATTCGGTCGTGTTGAAAGTAAGAAGTTAAAATCAAATCAGAGTGCTATGCTCGTCGTAAATATATTTGCCTTAATTGTTCTAAATTTGTTCAATGTATGTTTTAAAAAAATCTTGAAAACTATGTTAATGCGAACCAGTAGAAGATTGAAAAAATCTTATGTTGATAAACACTCACTTTAAGGAAATTCTAATAAATTCTAATTCTAATAGTCCATCACCTTCAAGTGTGATTTGCTAGATAGACAAACAATAAGCTAAGCACCATGTACAAGATTAAAACAAATCAGTAGTTTCCTTAACAATGGGAAATCAAAACATAAGAATAAATACATTGGAAGGCCGTTTAAAAGCTACATTGATGAGAAACTCAAGGTAACAGGATACAAGTAATGTTTCATTCGTCCAATTGGTAAATGATATGGTTCCTAATAAAACCATTAAAATTATAAAAACACATTTTCCCAGCAAATAAACAATAAATTACCTAAAACCGTTGATCTATTCCGCCATCACCGGGTCATCAACTCACCAAAATGCTCCTTACTTACTTACTTATCGGGCGCTACAAACACTTCGCGGTCTTGGCCTGCTGCAACAAACTCCGAAACCGCTCACGGTCTCGCGCCGTCGTCTGCCAATCCGTTATCCCTGCCTTGATGGTGGACGCCTCAACGCCATCTTCCCACCTCAGCTTGGGCCTACCACGCCTCCTCTGTCCATGTGGACGGCCTAAGAAGACTTTACGGGCTGGGTCGTCCGGATTCATGCGTATAACATGGCCAGCCCACCGGTGCCGGGCGAGCTTAATCCGCTGCACAACAGTAAAGTCATTATACAGTTCGTACAGCTCGTCGTTGTATCGGCTCCTCCATTGTCCCTCCTCACGTATGGGACCAACAATCCTTCTGAGCATCTTCCTCTCGAACGCGGCTAAGAGGGTTTCGTCAGTTTTGGACAGCGTCCTTGTTCCAGAGACATACGTGAGTACTGGAACTATATAGGTGCGATATAGTCCCAGCTTCGTCCGTCACGACAGGTTTTGTGTGACGTGAAATGCTTCCTCAGGTTTTAAAATAAACGGCTGACGCCAGACTTTTGACCTGAGATAGGTGAAGTTTGGGATAACTTCGAAAGTGCGTTCACCTATCCGTTCGTCACCCCTACGTAAATCGGCATATGTTAGCAGGGCCACTGGTGGTGCCACCATCAGTTTGATTTTTGCCTCGTTAATCTGTAACCCGAGGACTTCTGCCGCCTGTTCGATCCTTTGGTAAGCTTCCGCAACATAGGAGAGCCGCAGACCAATGATGTCTATGTTATCAGCGTATGCCAAGATCTGGATTGACTTGTAGAAGATGGTTTCTGAAGTCTCTACCTCCTAGTCGTGGATGGCCCTCTCTAGCACCAGGTTGAAAAAGAGAGCAAATATGGTTATCGAGATACGTTTAAGAATAATTGATTGAAATTTTGTGTTTTTTTGCCCAGGAGGAATGTGAAAATTAACAGAACTATGAATGTTAAAACTGTTTTTAATATTAAAAATGTGTGTAGTTTTTGACATCTATTTTAATTTCATATTGTAGCAGTTCCAGCTAACAGCGAAACTTATAGAACTAGGCAAATAATCTTAAAACCATGCCATACTGTACGTCAGATGTGTCACACTCTTTTCATTGGCTGGCCGCATTTACATAAGTTTCATTATTCGTGGGCCGCAAAGTTGAACTTGGAAAGAAAATCAACATGGTTCAACCAAATACTTTTTAAAATTGTTCAAAAGTTAACCTTCGATAATTTGCTTATTGATATTTTGATATTGTTGCCATTTGCAATCTGTTCTCACTAGCAAAAGTTTTACTGTTCTACTGACGAAATGATTGTTCTTTCTTAAAACTCTTAACGCTCGATTGATGTTTAAAAACACATTCGATTTTTAGGTAAAACATGCTTTCAAAACAATATCTTGAAATATTCTCGCGGGCCGCATACAATCTCTAGGCGGGCCAAATGCGACCCGATGGCCGCCAATTAGATATACCTGCTGTACGTGGTATTTAATTCGAATTACCCTTGCATAATACTCAATCCTGGGTGTAAATGTGCCATGTTTCAAAATTAAAGCGCTATAATGTTGAATGTGATAAGGTAACTTATCTTAAATCAAAGCTTATAGAAATAAAATAAAAACTATCTGAAGGCAGAATTATACGTCCCTCTCAGGTAGGTAAAGAATAACTCACTGATAGCATGCTAGGTATATTATTTATTTAGTTATTGCAATATGATGAAAAATTTAATTTAATGTACTAATTCAGATATGAGTTGAGGGTAGGTAACGGAAAATTAAAAATCTCCTTGATTTTTTTGCTGAGAATCATCCTTCAAATTATAATATAGTCATATATTCATAAAATATATAGTGCTTTTTCACAAATTTCATTCATTTTTTTTGATAAAAATTTTATCTTCAAGGTACCTGACTCCAGAAACAAAATTCTGGATAGATAAACAAGGTCAGACGGGGTTTGAAACAGAACCACAAACTATTCGCAAACATTCTAAATATTTTTTCTTCTTTTAATCAAACATAATGCAATGGGCAAAAAGCAGCAAATAAAATGTACTATCGTGTAACAAAACTTTAGAAGCGGCAAACATATTTTCCCTCTTGTAAACAATTTATAAAACACAAGTAATCTTACCAAACGTTTCTACCCGGTTGCCGTCGTCCCGTGTTTTCCAATTATGTTGCTGATAAATCAAAGTTGTTTTTTTTTTAATTTATCTTTTCTTCGCACATGCTGCAACATTTTCCCTGTATTTTCCTGTCGCGTCCCACCTCGTTCCGTTTAACTCAATCCCAATTTTCACCTCTGAACCCCGTCAGGAAAAGGGGGAAAGTGTCTGCCAGCGGGGATGGCAAACTTCCGATGTAATCGCTAAAACCTAAGGCACCCGATGTGTGACGACGAAAAAAATGTCGGGACGTACAGGGCAAAGTTTTCCCCATCCCACACGCACCCGTTACAATGTTTCAAGATGTTGCCGCCGGGGAAAATCGTTCACTTTCTTGCGTCCCGTACCGATCGTAACGTGGAACGGGACGGGTGGCGGTGCTTGCGAGAATGGAACACATATTAGACAACGAAGGGCTGCTTTCCTCCCGAATGTAACGAGGTGCGAAACGACAAAGCAAAATAAAATCGTTCTGAAAAAGTAACAATTTGAATGTTGCGTGAAAAAAGTCCCTCACTGCAAGGGAGGAGGAGAGCTCGGGCAGTCGGCAAGGTGCGCGATCGTCAACGATTTGCAGGATAAAAATGCCACCCACATCCCCTCGCACCTCGCGCGCGGTGTGTTTTCGTCGCGCGGCGATGTATCGCGTCCATCTTCTGCTTGTGTACACTTTTCATATTTCTCGTCTCGTTCGACACAGGCGGAGAAGCGAGGGCGAGAAGCAGGGTGCAGAGAAGTCATTGGCAACAGATTTCGTGACATGAAAATAGACGTTTCCAAGCGTGTTATCCATCCGTGCCATGCTGTCCTAATATCCGTTCCGCACCCCCGTTGCGAGCACCACTCGGTAAGCTTAACGCTTTTTTTTGCCTGGAGTGAAGAGTTTTCCAACCCCGATTTCGACCAGCGTCAAGGGCTCGTGAGTGTCTCGTGTGTTTTCATTCTTCTTCTACCTCCCACTTTTTATCTTTCCCGGTCACAGATTGAATTACACAATTTTCACTCGCGAAACGTGTTGTCTTGCTAGGCGAATGTGCTGATGGTGAGAATTTCGGGTTCTTTGCCTACCTCATTCCCTCTCAGTTTTAGCTGTAAAGACAGTTGGTTAGGCTAAACTTTACACAGAATCCCATTCGGTCTGCTGCCGCCGCCCCTCGTACACAGGATTTTACTATCTTGCGATTGATGGGTACACCAAGTTACAGGAATAGTATTTGATAGGTATTGACTCGGCAAGAGTTGTTGGGCTACCCAAGAAGAAAGTATTGGATCTTTTTTGTTTTATTTAGATGCGAAACCCATTCTGAACGGAATAAACGAAATAAACACCATTCACATTCAGGTATTTTCAATGAACAAACTCGGTTATTTCATTTATTACATTTTCCTAAACCTACACAACACTGCAATGCGTTACTTCAGAACAAACAATGTTCGAGCAAAGTAGCCAATTTCAAGACGTAGCAGCACCAAATCTGACAGGTTTGAGGACAAACGTAGGTATATGACCGAAAGTAAGAACGAAGCATACCGAGCAATGCTGTAAAGGCATAGAACACGGGCATGCAAAGAGGAGCGGATCAGAAGAGTAGAGAAAAGAGTTCACCGCATGAAGAAAAAATCCTGGTAGGAGGAAGAAAGGCGGGAACTCGAGCGAACACGAGAGGCATACGGAACCAATAGAAAGATATACCAAAAGATAGCAGGGCACCTAAACAACTTCAGGCCTACGGTCGCAATAGAGATGGAGATCTAGTCAGTAACCAGCCAGAGGTCCTCTAGTCAAGACCGCCACGCGGTTTATTTGCTAAGGTTTTAAAAAAGTCTAACAGATGTAGGTTTTTAACGCGTTAGTAAAAATTGGCCGGCTTGGCGACCTAAGTGCTTATGGCCTAGGTCTTTGCAGGATCAAGGCCAATTAGAGCACTAATGAGCTTAGATTTTTGTGACTTTATGTACTCATAGCACAATAGTCATTCCTGTGCATGGCTATCAGACCACACTCGGTCACCAGACCGCCTCAAAAACATCATCACATAACTCAGTGTCCCTTATAATCCAAACTGAACAAGTTTTTTTGTTGTGTTGTGTTGTTGTTGTGTGGTTGTGTTGTGTTTTTTCTTCTTTATTGATGTAATATAATTATCATAAGGTTCCGATCAACTGATCTCAACACAATGAAGGGAATATTTGTAACGCCTTGCGATAGTGGAGATTTTGCTACTTCAAATGGCCTTGAATCGGGAAAATAAAAAAAACCCTTTGTTTGTCTTTCTTACATGGATTTTATAACCTAATACCTAACCCTGACTTAATGACTGTGTGCACGTTATGAAAATTAATAAAAATAAAACGGACTAGAGCCGTAAGTCGTCTCGTGCTGCGAACAACTTATTGCGCCATAACGCCTCGGCCCCTCCAACACTAAACTCCGATCATCCGCAAGTCCGCCATGACCTGATCAAGCCACCATACTCGCTGCACCCCTCCCCGCCTCGTGCCTGTTTCCAAAGTCGTATAAGAGTCACATGTGACCTGAGATCTGAGGTACACGAAGGAACCCACCTCCTCCAACGTGTCATCGCCCATAGTGTAACAGGAAAAGGTATCTGGTGTAGTAACCTTAGACCCTACTCCCTGCATGTATTTGATCTTTGACACGTTGATCTGAAGAACACTGAGCTGAGCCGAGTATTATAAGAATTATGTATTATAAAGGAAGCTTTCGACTAGCTGAATGCCTGAAATTCTGAGAATATCATAAGTACTGTACCATGGCGGAAGACTCATTGTTCTTTCTAGATACTTTGAAATATTTGGAGTTTCTTATCACTTACTCATTTCCTAAACATAATGCATAATTGTCGGCCTCATAATGGTGATATATAACATGAGTTTTTTTTATTTAGTTTTGAATGTTTTTTAATGAAGCTGTACAATATTTGGAGTACGTTGTATCCACAGATTCAACGACCTCTCCGTTGTGCAGCGGATTAAGCTCGCCCGGCCCCGGTGGGATGGCCATGTTATGCGTATGGACCCGGACGACCCAGCCCGTAAGTTTTCTTAGGCCGTCCACATGGACAGAGAAGGTGTGGTAGGCCCAAGCTGAGGTGGGAAGATTGCGTTGAGGCGTCCGCCATCAAGGCCGTGATAATGGATTGGCAGACGACGGCGCGAGACCGTGAGTGGTTTTGGAGTATATTCATGAATATTTTACTTTGTCAGACCAAGCAATATCCCAAACATTTATTTTTAAATTGCTTCTTATTAGTTTACTTGCTTATTAGTTTACTTATTAGTTTACTTACATTCACCGGAGAAAATAAATCGCTTCTGATTTGCCACGATTGATTTTTAATTTCTAATACAGACTAAAGAACACGATTTAGATTTCCTGGCCATTTCTAGTTCTGAAACATGCAAAATCAAACATTTCAATGTGTTGAAAATATTAATTCTTTTAGAGATTAGAGATTATAATATTAGAGATACCAATCTTTTACGTCCTTTCTTTCCTTAGTTTAAAATTCTCTGTATTACTCCACAGTAAGTTGTAAATTCAAAGAGCTTTGCCTTATCTATTGACTCATAATATTCGATATGCTACCAAAGCTCATTTAATTTTCAGATTTGCCAGATACCAAAAATTGTTTTTTTCAGAAGCTGATACCCGTCAAACCCCGTATCAAGTAAAAAAAGTTTCACTTTCACAACTGTGCTTCTACTATTTATTACCATAAATGAAGTTCAACAGGAAAAAAATTCAGTAACAATATCTCAAAACTAAGGTCCTAAAGTATAAAGAAAAGCTCAATAGCCTACAGAACGAAAAAGATAATAAAAGTTATGTACACAAAAGAGGATTGCAAAACCATTTCATCATACAGCCGGCACCGGTTGCTATGATGAAAAAGCGGAAGAATTTCTCACGCTTGAGCAGTGAAAAAAATCGACACAGTTCCATTTCACACGTAATCATGCGCCCGCCCAGAATTCTTTCTCGGCTGAACAAATAAACACTGGCACACCCCGAGACAGTCACCAAACGAAGAAAGAAAAAACCGTGCAGGGTTGAAGAGTAAACCGAAAACTTGCCGTTATTTCGATGCGAAATCAAACAAAATCCCACATCGTTGGGCACAGGTACAAGGATAGCCGAACCGATGCTTCACAGCTTTTCGTGTGCTCGTAACGAGTGTATGCACAGCTAGCGGCTTTCTTGCAGAGAAACCAGCATACAGCAAGACGGGTAGGGAAATGGTTCGAAACCTTCGCACCTTTCGAACGGGGAACAGAAGGAAGGATGAAAGGACATTCACCAGAAGGTGCACCCGCACACACCCGCACAGTATATGGAGAAGATGGTGCGATACGGCGATCCCGGTCGACAGCTCGTTATGCACAGCCCAAAACGACGTTCGATTATCTCCTGTGCGACTGTCCCTCCCAGACAGCGTGTCTCCGGTGTCGGCAAAGATGCTTTGTGGTGCAACCTTTTTTCACAGTTTCGTTTTCTCAGGGCATATTGCTTATAGTGTAAAAAAAGCAATGGTAGGTAGGCAAAGTAGTGCAAATGGTCTTGCCCGATCTTCTTGGCGGGGGGTGTGCAAATGTTTTATCAAATTTTGAAAGCATAAGAAACCGTTGCAGTGACTTGGGAAAACACGCTACACACATGCAGCGGTGCACTCTTGTTTAGGCAAGTGAAAACAAAACCAGCAAAAGGAAAGGCGAGTTCATTGATGCCAATCACGGGGACCTTTTGTGCAGAAAAAAGGATACTCATTACTTACCTAAGGCAAAGTCGTGAGAACAAGTCGTGAGAATTTCGTTCAACAATTAACCCTCGATGATTTTGCGTTGCTTGGCAAAAAGTCTAGACTGCGGTCATTATGGTGACTGGAATCTCCAATAAATATTTTATAGAAACAGGTTCTGTTATATTCATCGTATCACTGTTTTTCGATGACTTTTCAACTAATCGCAGGTCAGAATGTTCGTTTCATAACTTTATTATTTCGATCAATACGTCCACTCTGCGCAAAAAAGTCATGATAGTCTCAGAATAAACTACATACAACAACATGTATATTTCGGGTAGAAAAAGGAAAAATAGATCGGTTCAAATCCAAATTTTTCATTTGTGAAACATTATCAAAACGAATAAATAAGGTGCGTTAGAAATGTCCGTTGGATCGCGTCGGTGTTAACTGACAAAGATAAGCAAATCAGTAAAAGTCAAATATTTTAGTCCTTGATCTTCAAAATATTGATTTTTGATTAAAATACAGGCAACTATCTAAAAGCCACATTTAATCACATACCAGATGAGATCCCGATTTCCACCAGAAAATCCTACACTACAATGCCATTTCTCCCAACTTGAATGCTATCTTCTATGATCCTGAGGTTCATCACCAGTGATATCCATCCAGCTGGCTGGAACTCTTCGTAGCTAGAGTAAGTTTACAAAAAAGTCGTTAAATTAAACTTTTAGAAACATCGCGATATAACAACGTCTTGCACTTTTGTTAAAGTTATTGAACTACAGGTTGATAGTCCCAAACTCATTGTTTAATGCCACAACACTCGACTAACATGAACGTTGTCGATTTGGCCAGCCTCTGAGAGCCACTAGGAAGTTCAACGCAAAACACCAAGCAATGCTGTGTACGTGGACATCAAGATAAAATTTAATGAAGCTAAACTGCACCTTAATACATACAGCCACGAAGATAAGATTTGTGTAGATAAACCATTCACGATACATTTCAGTCCTGGTGTCCAAATAAAAAAGGATTGAAGCTCAGCGCTTATAAATGTGCAGCTATGACCTTCGCTAGAAAATGGTCTCCACTTAGCTTTGACTACAGCTTCTGAACGGCTTTGTCGTAGAACGCATATTAAGCATCCAGCAACGGCTTAACGACATCCCTCCAAGTTGATCAGTTGATAGATCTTCTGAAGCTGCGCGGAATCACGGTTTCCAATGAGGCTTTATACTCCCTTGTCCAACCGGAGCAAAGTATCTAGTCGAAACCTTAACGTTCTCCAAAGATCGTTCCAGGAAGAGAAGAGGTATGCAGTCAAACAGCAAACGACTGCCAGTTGCATGTTTATGCTTCCCCCTTGAAAGATTGCTTTTTAAAATGGTCTTTTCTTTTGTAAAATGTTTGCAGTTTTTAAAAACATAATCTCTTTTATATTAAATGGTTTTTATCTTTGCTTTTGTAAACATTTTACTAGCAATTCGCTCGATAAAAAATCTTTAAACGTAATTAACGACAATTTCAAAAAGCGATCTTTTACGATGGAGATATAAACATGCAACTGGCAGAGCCGCTAGATGAAATCAGTGGCTCCCAGTCAAAAATTAATTGCACGCAGTAAGAAGTATGTGCTGCTAGTCAGAAATCATTTGCTTCAAGCATAAAATTCAAACATAAATGCTTCAAGAAAAATCTTTAGTTCACCACGCGAATGTAACATAAGCTTAGATTATTGTGATAAAAGTAAGTTACTTACGTATTACGTATATCATTAGTATGTTTTTTATTTGAACGTATTCTAATATCTTTGGAAATTTCTTTGATTTGAACATCCATGGACGCAGTCTTTTACACGTTTTTCAAAATTTTATTTTATGTCTTCTTTTATTTGAACCTAGTTTATTCTTGCCTTTGCTGCATAATGATGGGCTCGGTTTGAAATTTCTTGTGAGGAGATTTTTTATTTTTTCCTTTTAATTTCATCTAGAAAAAGGATATTAAAAATATTGATTTAACGCGTATTGAAACGAAGCAATTAAACACTAATCATATCAGATTAATTCTTAATAAACCTCTATTAAAATCCAGTCTACCTACTCATTTTACAAACTTTAAGGTTAATTTCCTTGGGCCGACTCGATGGTCGAGTGGTAACGGCGTAGGGCTGTCAAAAGGCCCGTCGCCGGTTCGAATCTCATTCGGACCACTACCGCCCCCCATACGCAGGATTGACTATTCTGCTATGGGTACACTTAATCACAACCACCCCCCATAAGCAGGATTTACAATCTTGATATGGACGGGTACACTAAGTCACACAATACGGCCTGGCCGTCACTAACAGAATAAAAAAAAAAAAAAGGTTAATTTCCGGTTCGGGATAGCTCTGAATTCCTTTTTCTTTCTCATCGCACAACAGAATGGGTCTTACGAATCGCTTTTAACTTCTAGTCAATTGTTTATTTGCAAATATTGAAACACCCTTGCTGGACGGGGCAGCCATCATTAAGCAGCACTCAACGAGGCCCGGTCAAACTTGCAGCACACTAAATGCTTTGATTAAAAAATGGCAGTGTCCGTCGGCTTCGCCCGGGCGAGAGAAACGAGATTTTGACTCTACGCACTGTAATCTTACAAAAAAAAGAGCAAACTCTAAACGGTTCGATAGCTGCCAAGTCACTGAAGTAGAACAGCAATAATAGCAATGCCAAAGAGTGGAAGAAAAAAACATACAAACGGTCCACCGCACCGGGACCAATCGGTTGAAGTTTAATTAAACATCCATCAGCAATCCATCACGGTACGAACATTCCCGTCTGGGTGTCCCTTTTTCCTCGTGCTAAAGAAGAGCAAACCCGTTTGCGCATGCAAAGAACCCTGCTAACCCAGCCCACTCGCGAGAAGCGTCCCACAAAAAGCGCTGGAAAAGCACGCATGTTGCTGCAGCAGGTTAAGGGAAAAGTCTAGCAAAAGGATGGAATGGTGTAAGAAATGCTAACCTCCCCTAAAAGTTGAACGGAAAAATCATTTGTCCTGATACTAAAAACGATACTAAAAAGGAAGAGAAAGAACAATGCTTTTTCATAAAGAATGAACTTTTTTTTACTTTCTAAATTAAGTGTTTATGGAATATGGTGGATTTTTTTAACCGTCTTGTCAACGGCGTGGACTACCCCATTTCTTCTTGGTAGAAGCATTAAGCACCAACACAAAAAGTACCGGAGGGAAAAACGAATAAGCAAAGCAAGCAAAAAACCCCTCCTGTATCGTCCTTGAAGAAGCTTTCAAATCCCAAGGAGTCGCAAGAATAAGAGGCAGGAAAAGAAACAAAAATAAAGCATGAAGAAGAGCAAAGCAAGCAGAAAAGTGAAGCAAAAAAAAAACGCTGCTCCGAATACTCATTAAAATTCATTTTGTTTGCCAGTAATTAAATTCAAATGCCTTTGTCGGGGCTTTGGCACATCGACGCATTCGTTGGGAAAAAGAAAGGAAGTAAAGAGAAAAGGGAAGTTGTACGAGAGTGTGTGTGTGTGTGTGTATGTGTAGCTCGATATCTGCATCCAACCATTCTCGTACCCATGTTGTATATTGCTTTCCCGAAAGAAAGTGGAAGAAAAAAAAACCTTAAGGACAAATAAAACTATAATAATAAATAAAATGGCACCACAATAAAGGGATAAAACGTGCAAAAGCGGTACAATAAAACGAGCGCAGAAAACAGTCGGCTCGGCAGGAAAAATAAGATTATAAATTGAATTACACAGCAATGCAGTTGGATGGGAAAAAAAACATCACATTTATTTTAAATGATGCCCGGAGCTAATTAATTTAAACTTTTAATTTTGCCGTATCGTTGCGATGGGTTGGTTTTTGTTTCGGAACGAACGCTTTTCAATAAAGCATTAAAAGGCGCATACTAGTGAACGCGTTGCCCAGTGTTACCATTTCCCTGCGCTCATCCTGCCCCCCCCCACCCCCCTTTCAACCCGCTCGAGAATGTCCGGGCTAATCAGTTCCCGGGCTACCGATCAAATTCCTGCAGGAAAACCGGATAATAATACTATGGGTAAATAAAATCGAATCGAACTCGCAATGTAAACTGGTTGCATCCCGTACAATCCTTTACGTTCTGCTTCATCTCCCCGTCCCTTTACCGAAATTCCACCAAGGACGAACAATGTGCAGCCGAGTTGCTGGGATTCGATTGCTTTGGGATTAGAAATAAATTATTTTCCTGCACCGGGGGCGCTTTGCCTTTTGCGCTACAACCCCGCGTTGGGGCCGGTTGCAACAATGAAATGCCCCGCCCTGATCTGGCGCAGGAGTGCAGCAGAGCGCCAGTCAGCTTATCCTCCCGTGCACAGAGTCCCGAAAGGCACACTCCTGCGGTGCATCCATCTTGCTACTACCGGTACCGGTGCACGCATTCGAAATGTATTATTAAAGCGAATCTATTAGTGGGACCGGTAACGGACGGCTTCGAGTTTCCAGGGAGATTGGCAAAAACCGCAAGGACATCCCTGCCTGGGAGCCGGTCCAGTCTTCCCTGGAAGCTGCTAGATTAATTTACAAAACACAGGGAGAAACCTGGGGCATGAGGGGTTGGGAGCAAACTGTTTCGCAAAAGAACAAGGATTTTAAGCCGGTATTGAAAACTCCGACCATCGTTTCATTTTACTTCGCCCCTTTTATTGAGGTTAGTGTTTGTTAAACAGATTCAGGCGCTGGGCAGATAACGATCTGATTGGCTAAAAGCTGTTATCCTCTTAAAGCCCGATCCGGTCCCAGAGTGCCTAGGAAGGAGCATTTGAAGAAGTAAAATCACTAGATAGCAAAACAGTTCTCATAGATAGATGCTAACAGAGATTACAAACAAAGATCTGAAAGAAAAATAAAATGTTCTACCTGACATGAAAATTGTGTCATTAAACATTAGCAATAAAAGGACTCTTATACACGCAAAAAAAAAACGTTGCTCGGCATCTTATACCACCTTACTGAAATTTAAGTAGGGTTGGAACTGTTTGTACAGTACTTTTGACAACAAGCGAACCAAAACAACAACAAAGAGAATTTTTATAAAAAACGTGATTGATATAAAAATTGATGAAGGTAAAATGATGAGCGAAAAATTCATCCCCGCACTGGCGCAGACATAGTTTGCAGCTGTTCCGAATCGTCAGCCATAAATATGTCAAAGCATGTAGGCGAATCTAGCGAAGGTGGCGAAAAACATTGACTACTACTTTAAACACGGTTTATGTACAGCATTCGGATAGCGATTAGGGGAAGTTGGAACGGTGGAAAATGTATGAAGTAAGAGAGGGTGGGGTGAGTTTCAGGGTTTCAGGCTCTGTTCTCAACACGACAGTTGGTAAAGATATTTGTCAAATAAAATCGCCACTTCACAGCGTGAGCTGGACCGCTTGTTGGCTAGCGAGAAGGTGTCATCGAACATAACGACATGTTTCATACATAACCCCATGCCATACACAAACGTACGCAGTCATTTTTCCACGCCCTGTAAGGAGAAACTTATAACTGGAGCACGCAGTTAAACGATGCGTCAACGGCGAGGAATCGAACCTATATTGATTGTATTGGCTTCACAAGAGGAGAATCATTATGCCGCACGGTCACCAAGTAAGCTGTGCGGGTTGAACGCTGTTTGTAAACAAAAAGAATCACCAGCATTCCGTGCGACCGATAACGCCTAGTGGTAGTGCATACCTGGCGCTGGATGGCTGTAAACGTCAAGATAAACATCATCGCCACGCGAAACTCTCCTTAAAACCAAACTATCGTCAAAACCACGAGAACGAAAGCGTTTCATAACGCGTAGTTATTATCTCCTATAAATTAGTTCCCTCCGTGTGCGATCGTGCCGGACACGGAAATGGTAGCACATCAGCTCGTTTACAGTGGTGGATCGTGAACGTAATAAATGTGAAGCAAGGGGGAACGTTCAAGACTTACAATTCGCACTGCCCCTCTGCTGCTGCAGCAATGGATCCGTTTTTTTCTCACTCTTCTCAATAGGCATAAAATAACAAATTACAACAAAAAGCGGGACCCGAGGCGGACGCTAAACGTTGAATGAAAACATATGGTTTTTAAATCGCTCCACTGCACTCGGATTCATCTTCGCACCACACGGCGCCTGTAGCAAGGCCAGCGCCAGTCTTGCAGCAACCCACTCCCAGGCCACCGGGCACCGAGCGCGTGCAGAAAGAGACAAATAATTAATTCAATTTTTAAGCCTCCGCTTTATGACACGCGCGCGTGCGGCTGGAACAGCGCCACCACCAACGACAACACCTCCCACCGAGACACGGTGGCGCCAACTGCGAGCGTCAGGAGTTTTGCGAGTCGCTTGCAGCCGACCCATACCGATAGATATCGTGCGGCGGGGGTCGGAACCATGCCGGTCAATCTCTCCAGCGACCGGGTCCGTCCATTTATCGATTAGCCGCAGCATCTCCACCGTAACGCAACAGTGCGCTACGGTCTTTCGGATGCCGTCAAGCAGCCCTAATCCGGATAATGACTCACCACGGGTTCGAGCGCTGCTGGCCTAGCGCCGTCCAAGTACTGCATCGCGACGATCAGCACCTCGTCTTTTCACTGGGCGTCCTCATACCCGGTTACCAGCATGTCTCTTTTTTCTGCTTTTCCTGTAGCAAGTTGATTATCGGCTTACCGCAAAGCCAATCATCTTGGGCTGTGGTTAATTGCTCGCGTCTTTCATCGAACGGAGCGGGAGCAACAATTTGGTAAGTGGTGGCAGCGGTTCCCATAAAGAGACGACCCCGGTAACAGAACCTGCTTGTGCAGTATGAAGAAAGGTTTTTTTTCGATCGACAGGGATCAAAGATAGTGACGCGAATCAAGGGATTGAATGAAAAAAGGAGTGTTAAAGGAGGAGGCTTCTTCCAACGAAAGATAGAGCTCGGTATTCCCATCGAAGTCTGGTCGACCATAGCAATTTTTAAAATGTATTTTTTTCTAACCTACGAATCAAAGCTGTTTGTTGACCTCTGTTTCAAGCAATCTATATGATTTGGTTACAGGACTCTATTTACAGTTGATTTCCTTTTCTTAGTATACACTCTTGTGGTTTGGAAAACAAAGACTCACAATTCTCAGTTTTGACATTTAATGTTATTAATGTTGGTAGAACTATCGAACATAATTTGATGAGACATACTTTAAACAGCGATTTAAATATCATGAAAAGTTGGCCTTTGAAATACAAAAACAAAATGACGAATTTCATTTTTCTTTCCAGAATCGGTCTATCGCAATGTTGCAGCTGGACTTACATTCTGTGTTTTTTTGTCAAACTCTAACTTCGTTTTTATTTAATTTATGCCAAAGAAACTTTTATTTAAAATTTGTTATTTAAGGTAGATTCAATTTTGTATTAATAGATGCTAATTTTCGTACACTAATATAAAAGTACTAGCAGGACGGCGCGAGACCGTGAGCGGTTTCGGAGTTTGTTGCAGCAGGCCAAGACCGCGAAGCGGTTGTAGCGCCCGATAAGTAAGTAAGTAAGCAGGCAACTAGACAGTGGGTAACAGAGTTAAACTGTGTTGAAAGTATAAATGTAAGGAATTGCTAAAGATTTGATTACAACCCTTGTAGGGTCTAGGCCGACCAGAGCTATAGTTTACTTTGATTTTTTCTATGACTTATGACTATGACGTACCCTAAGCAGGACAGTCAATTCTGCGTATTAGAAATGGACCTGATACATAACAGGCCCACGCCGTTACTACTTAGACCACCAATTGCTGTGATGTCGAATGAGAAGACGAAGTAAATGAAGTAAGAGTTCTTCCAAATAAGTAATAAAACAAGAAGGGATTTTTTCTGTCCCTTAATTTTACAATCTTTTTTTTTATCTTTTATCACATATTTGTGAGCGTAACATTTTCTAAACCAGAGAAACAGTTACGCGAGAGGTGTAGTTTGAATTGAATTAAAATTAAATTATTTTATTTTGCAGCTCACTTGAGTTGAGCATGTTGTGTGCAGGTTGAGAAAAATTAGTAAGGTACGGAAACGAAACCACTTAATCAATATTCGTATGCGCTATGGAACCGCAACACTTTTACAAAGCACACGAAGTAAATCACCTCCCTCATCACCACCTCCCCCCCTCCCCAACTTCTCAAACCGTTAGAATTTCTGACCTTTTCCTAGCAATGCAAATCTCCATGACAACATATTACAGGAATGGGAGCCTTGCACTCTTTTCTTGATTTTCCCAAAGGCCGCTATGATCAACTGATCGATGCGATGTTTATGGTTTGGCACAGATGGGTTATCAAACAATTTTATAAGGAGAAAATAGATTTTTGTACGTAATTAGATATTCGGAAAGTCTTCCTAGGGAATTTGAATTTAATGAGGCAAATAAATATTTTGGGCCGTAGACTGTGTTCGAGAATTCCGTAAAAGAAAAAAAATTGATTAACCTTAACAAACTAGCCTCACCCTTTTCTCGCGTTTTGTATTTTATATTTCCTCATGCACACCAGAACCTTGTTGTGATATAGATCAGGCTTAATGTAACGAACCTCTATTTTTTATTTTTAAAAATCTTTGTGAGCTTGGTGATGATGAGTAACTTTCACCTCAAGGGACATTTTTTTCACTTCGTAAAAAGTAGTGTACCACTTGCTACACAGGGTATTAACAATCTCTTATTTTTTTTCTTTTTTGTTTTACTATCGTTTTACACAACCTGTCCAGATTTTGAAATGATACATGTTGCAAAAGTAAGCTCGCAATTATAAAGCTAAAAGTTTCAGATTTCATTGTTTTGTAGCACTCCACCAGTTGCAGTCATATCGGAATTTGTGTATCTGACTAGCTTTGTTACAAAACTAGAAGAACGTCGATACGCTATGAGAGAGCAGAGTCTCACAATAACCCTCACAATAACGGATCTATGGTAACGACGTGATACCGTAAGACAACGTCCCTGACTGTTCAGTGCTACCAGCCACAAAAGACTGGAAATGGAATTCGCACAATTAGTCCATTCGCGCGACTAAACTCAAAAATTATTTTGAGTAGGAACCATTCAGATCCCGCTAAGGTGTCCCGTATTTCAGTATTTAGGGGTCAACCCAGTTTTTTGACTTCGTTCAACAAAGAGAATCTTGCAGCATCGTATTCCACGCAAGATCATAGAAGATGGACTATGTCGTGAAATTACATATTCTATAGGCTGAAGATGTGCGCCCAATGAGAAAATGTTTTGACCAAATTCTAGACATCATTCGAATGAACGCACAATCCCCAGGGATGTCATGGAACTAAGGCTTCAAAGAAACACGAGGAGAGATCGAGTATAGGAACCTCCCAAGTACATCCGTGTCCCACAAGCTCCGTCAACATGCCATGCATAATACTTGAGGGTTCTATAGGAACTCGTGAGGAAGAATAGACCTATCAAAGAAGGACTCTTCCGAAGCATCTTTTTTGACCAAATGGTCTGCCTTCCCATTCCCTGGAATACCGCAATGACCAGAGAGCCATACTAGAGATATACGCAACACCTTATCAAACAAGGAGCTTAAGACCTTCAATATTTATTTCACAAAATGGTCTGAGATCTTAATATACTTCACGGATTTTAACGGATAGCGCTTAAGCTATCGAAAAAAAACATGTTTCGTGATATCGGGGTGCGTCGCGGGGCAGCGTCAGACGTCCAGCCGGTGTCTGACTACAAAGTCTGTAGTCCCACCCTATTCCATTTGTTTGTACTACATGTTGCACATTGCTTCTATGTCCGGAAGATGAATGTGTGTATAAACGAATGAATGCGAAATATGTTTGGTGCAAGGTTCACTCGGTCAATGACAGAAGCTCTTTGTCTGAATGAAGTTCTGGCAAAGGAGGAAGTTCAAAGCAAAGGCAGCTAAAAGCCGGAGTCGCCAACGGAGTGGCTTAAGCTTTGAACTGAGCCTAGATAATTGGAAGTCCCGAAACCACTACTGGAACGATACAATTTACATCGCTGCGACTCGATACTTTCTAACGGAACCGAAATGGAATAACACGTATTGGAAAGACACAAACCCTCGCTACGAATAATGGATCCATGGAAAAGCAATGATCCAAGAATGAAAAGGTGCTCTTTCCATGACTGGGAGAAGGAAATGTCTCCTAGTCAATACGGATAGTAAAAATGATGAAATATTAAAATTAATAGTAAACACTTCGCTTTAAGCAATACGACATGCCCGTTTCTATCGAATAAAAAAAAAGAACGTCGATGCTCGATCGCAAGTTCATTGTGACTTTATGATTGGTGAGTCCGATGGCTGACAACATTTAAATAAATACAACATGCATATAGTTGATTTGCATAATATTTAACAAATTTCATACTGATTTGAAAAGTATTAGAAATAGGGCATAAACGTTGATGTTCAAGACACTGACAAGTTCTGTCGTTAAATACGTTGAAGAATCAAACTGCAATTTACTATGTAAATTATAAAAACTAATTTTAGAAAATCAGACGTTTGCATCAATTCGTCGCGTTAAAAATATTCAAACAAACTGCAATCGTCATCAACGTTCCCCCGTGGTGCACATAAAACCGGTCAAAAGTATCATAAAAAGATGACCGGCGCAAAAAAAAGCGTAAATAAAAGAAGATAATGAACCAGAGAACAACCTGGATAGCTAGTCCTATAAACTTATGACAGATTTGCAAATAAAAATACTAAATGACATCTCATTAAAGCACACAATCGCGTTTTAGTGATTTCTCTCTCGCAAAACATGTCTTCTCAGCTATTAAACTTATTCCAATGAATCCGCTCCGCTAGAATATGGCACGCATCTTGGCTGGTCATCGACATGAGTAAAGTACTTGGTCTCCGCCCCATGATCTTCGTCTGTAATTAACCGAAAACTTGAGTATCCGTTTCATGGCTTGTAAATCATGCCACCAAACAGACAGTCACCTTTAACCTCGCCAAATCCGGCGAAACGCCATCAACGCGCCACGGAGACAATCGCAAAATCTGTGCTCCCGCCTGCTAGGTGCGGTCGGTTCACACTCGTCTGCAAAACTGGCCGGCCAGCAACCCGATTTCACGATCGTTTGCCGCACCCTGGTGCAGGGAGTAATGGTGGCGCATCAGTTCGGCATCGTTTGCCTTTGATTTCGGGTTAGTTTATGGTTCAATTTGCCCCGTGTTTACCTCCCACCGGGTGCGTACGGATTAACTATCCACGGTTCTCGCTTCCCGTGCCGACTGGGCCCGTTCGGTCGTTAAACCGCGGACCTGGATCGTCGCGCGTACATGCGCGCCTGCCTGCCTCGAGCTCGCGTAATTAACATTTTATTGAGCTTGCGTTAAAACCCCATCCGCGAGTGCGAGCGTTGCGGTTGACTCTTCCTTCGCTCGCCGTACCCTCTCGCTTCCAGCTGCGTTTGCGACAATCGACGGCGTGTTTGGTGCTGACGTGTTTACGCACATTCTGGATGCTTAATAGTTTCGCGCGGACGGATCAGCACTCTGCGCCAACGATCAAGTGCTTGTAATTCCTAGACATAAAACGTCTCAAGACATCTTCGCTCGCCTCAGAGCGAATGAGAGAGAGGGCGAAAGAGGAGACGAGAACGACGTGCACTGATGTGGAATACATTTGCACATTGTAGGAAGTTTAATTAAGGAATTATTGCGTTTATAATTACTCTGAACATCAAATATCTGCCAATGAACCATGCATAGTTTTTGTAATATAGTCTTTTTCTATATTTACCATTCATTATAAGCATTATAACAGAATCTAGACGCAGTGCAAATGAGTTGAAATAGATTCATGCATTACTAAGCATTAACTTTGATTTTTTTAAATTTTTATTCATAATCTTTTAAAACATCAACATTATTTAAGCAACATTTTTTTCAGTTGAACAATCCTAGAGTAAATCAACAAATATTATCAAAAATTATCGGTCGTCTTCTGGTTGCATGCTCTCTTGAACTTTACATAGTTTTCTAATGTTTCTAATGATCAACTAAACAACTGTTTTGCCAACCCTTTTTTAAAAACAAAGTGAAATGACGGTTTCGTTTGATTACATTTCGTTGTTTGCGTCAAATTAGCGAGTTTTTCACACGCTTGCTTGGGCCATTTGTTTCTTTTTCTTTCGAGACAGTGTTTTTCGTTCAAAGCTGCTAAGATCATGTTTTTTTTGGATTTTTTTTTTAATTTTTAAGACTTGTATATATAACTACACCAAGTATACATACATACATACATACATACATACATACAAATTCAAGACGCAGAAAAGCAATGCCAAGCATCACTAGATAAGTTATCTCGAAGCAGAATAATTCTACATATTTATATTTTTTTGTTTATTATTTTAATTAAGTTGGTCCAAGTTTTCCAAACTCATCATTATTAAAATTATCTTTTTGAATCTCAACATGCTAATGAACTTGCATCAATCCATATTTTTATTTGATATCATGAATTTTCTTTTACGTCCTGTTCAGAATACATTTTAAGTAGTTATGTTGTTCTATTTTCTTTTTATTCTCTTCTTCTTCTTATTTTTCTTCTTCTTAAGTGACTCAATAACCTTTAATGGTCTGTTTACCTATCAAAAGCTAGAATGAGTGGCTTGATGTCTGAAAATAGGTGACTTGACTTGATTATTGATGACCGAATGGTGACCATTCTTATGCAAAGTTCAAAGGAAATGGAAATGGCTGACATGCTTGATTGGAATCAAGGTAGGCAAACCTTTCGATACGGGCCTGACCACAAGTGCCAAGAACAGTTGAATGTCTTCAGTCAACTAATATTTAGTTTCTATTTTATTATGACTTTAGCGATCAGCTTCACCTCTAGTATGATCATACAATTATTAGAGATGCATCACCGTTATCAAGGCTACATTGTTGCCACCTAAGATCTCTTAATAGAATTACTACAAATAGTAAGTTTATAATACATATTTTCAGATATACCTTCACAGTTGTTACAGTCTGTTCCTTCAGAAAGTGACCACATGTGAACCTTACCAGATGAACCTCATCAGAATCTAAAACTGATCAGTAAGCTGGTCTATCCACAATTGGAATTTATTTTCTCTGCCGGTACACACATATCCTGAGGATATGATGCGTTTCCATGCCCTTAAGCGTCTTCCAGTAAACCAAACATAGAACTGAAACATGTAAGGGGATGAGAACACGGCTGCAAAGGCCCGTGTTTTCCCTTGGAATTCCCAGTAAACTTACATGAAAAGAACTCAGCCTATTGCAATCCAATGACACAAAAGGCATAGATCCTTCCGACGCTGTATCAAAAAGAGGCAAAAAAGTAAAAAAAAACCCCTACCGGAAATGACGGAAATGAACTCAAATTTAATCCTCCCTTTTTTCATGCCCAAACAGACCCAAAACAGGGTGTCCTCTCAGGGCTAATGAAAGCCTTCCCTTGGAACCGATACATCCGACTCGCTTGCACGGGTGTTACGTCTTTTCCCTCCGTCTTTCTCTACCACCAATCCTGCAATCCACATTCCTTCGGTTTTAAATTCCCTTTCAACGTGCTTTCGTTAATTCGCGATGAATAAAAAAGTAAGGAGCTCTAGACAGCTATTCGCACCTGGCCTGGCACTACCGAGCAATTACATCCTCTTTTCTGGCACTCTGAATTCTCCCGAGCGGTGTTACGGTTTCGGTAGATTTTCAGGGTTTACTGTTTCCGTTTCGGTACTTCAACCAGCAACAGCTTCATCCATTACGAGCCTCCCCCGGGGCATGTGTGGCTAGGGTGACACTATCTATCTTTGGCTGGTTGAAAATGTGTGCATATTGCTTTAAAGCTCATAGAGAATTAAAGAATTAGAGAAATTATGCAACTAGTCAACACGTACATTAGTTGGAAATGGTAAGCAATATTCTTACAAATGGTACACAAATTGGAAAAAAGTGAAATACTCTGAGGAATACGTCTATACCACAAATACCTCATACATATACATATCTTTTGATGTATCTATTATTAAATCGAATAGAGTCGAACATCTGCACAGACTCAGGATTCTACCTTTGTGAAATCTGAAGGATTCAAGAAGACCTAGTGCCAGTGAAATTTGTTACCAATAATTCAAAAATGCGTACAAAAGCAATTCCCTATTGCTTCCAAATGAAAACCTCTCCAAGTCATTTCCTCACCGGGAGCAGATCTCAAAAACCGATTTCCACTATTTCAAAACTAACTGACATCTGCATTGCCTGTAGCCAAAATTAAATCCCCTCCGCCCACCGTCTCTCAGTTCGTCAGCCGGACATGAAACGAGTTTTCATCTTTTTTTTTTGCGATTAACCAAACTGTTTGGTCACTTGGTGTCTAAAAAAGTAATTAAAACATTCTGATTAGCAAAGCATGACAAGCGAACCGTGTATGTGTGTGACTTCAACCCACTTCCTGCCGTCAGCGCTGAGCGCCAAAGCTAACACGCACTGGCCATTCAAAACCATTCCATTTCCTTACTCTCCGCTTCAGCTCGGGGTTTTTTTTCCCAAAGTCACGGTCATCGAGTCTACTGCTCGCCGTGACGAAACTTTGGCCAGGGTACACGGGTGTATGTGAACCAAGCGGCAATAGATACAAAAACTCCAGCAACGCTGGGCACATAAAAGGCTTTTCAGCGCTAGCTCTCCTGGTTGGTTCGGCCCCGTGGGGCAGCTGTCTTGAAAAGGAAAGCTCATTCAATCACTAATCGATTTCGTCGGCGGTAATGTATCGATGCCGCTGCCGCGTACCGTATCGTACCATATGGCAGTAGCTGATTAGGCATGCCGGGATGCTAGTAGAAGTCGCCGCCTAGAGCGTTTAATTTAAATCTCTTCCTCCCTTGCACGGGTAGCGCAAGGTTTTTGGTGGTGTAAGGACGACAATAAAGGTAGCCGCAACACGGTTTCTCTTCGCACTGTGTACCAATGATGGACAAAATTTAAACAAACTCCGAAAGTTTGCTCTGTCGCAACGAAAAGCTTATAATTAGAACATGTATAAAAGCGTTACTGATGCGGCGAATATGACCTCCCCACTTTTGGATGAGTGTTTTAATATGGTGGCAGAATTTAAGCAGGTATTTTTTTTACAGAATTTCTAATTCAGAGTTAAAACTGTGTTGCTATTGTGTTGAACTCGTTGTGTTGAAACTATTGAGAAAAAAGTTGTGTTGAAACTATTGAGAATGTACAACAAGCATCTTAATCGCAAATGTAGGGAAAACGAGCTATTTTATTTGCAAAACACATTGCTTATGTTTACTTTGAATTAATGTGTTACCAGAAATATGTACAAAAATGAATAAGCCGTTGTCCAGACGAGGTGAAATATTTCTTTGAATTCATAGCATTCAAAGGCAAATGAGACTTTGCATGACTAGGTGTTTCAATTTCTTAGGATAAAATTGTTAATAGTTATTGCGTACGGTTTAATTTTGCTTTTTTGTATTAAACTTGTTTAACAATTATTTAAATATGTGTTCCATAAATTATTACCAAACGATGATTTGAATTTTGCTATTTAATGAACAAATTTTTTTATTAAGTTCATGAAGTTCCAGCATTCGTGGAAATTTCTATGAATACATTTCGTTGCGACCTCCCAGACTGTGCGTAAACGGCAAGCTCGTTGAAGTTTAGCAAACATAGAGGAACTAAGAATAATTTTAAACCACCTATGTCCGCCCGATGGGCCGAGACCGACCACAGTGCATTAGATGGGGGGGGGGCGATTTCGAGGGGAAGCGTGGCTTTGAAGTCAACTTCAACCACGGTGCGTCCCAGACTTTGTGGTCCCGTCCAAGGTTTGTACAGGACCTGCATTCAAGCTAATAAGTTCGTTAGATTAATGGAACTACTGGTGAGTACGTGTGAGGGTGAGTGTGCCGGTGAGTTGCTACTAATTTTCACACTGAACTGAAAATTTTGAACCCCGAACCAGGCCCTTTGGCAGGCTGAACGAAGCGTACCGGGAATCACAAGAAATACATCACCTCGGTTCGCCATCGAACGCCGGTACGCGTACGGGAAATGGGTGTGATTGGTAGCAAATTGAATGCACACTACCGTGCTCGTGAGCTTCCGAAGCCTTTCTCAAATAAAGTTTGATCGTTCCGCAAAAAACCCCACTACCCCCGCCCAAAGCATCCAGCGGTGCCAGATTAATTCCACACAAATCCTTTCCCCGCAGCAGCAGCAGCAGCAGCAGCAGTCGGCGACTCCTTCAAACGTTAATCGACTCCGCTAAAAGGTAAGTTAAGCTCCCCGGAGGGGGAAAAGCTTGTCCCGGGGCGCGATTTGATTCGTGTGCAGCCACACACACCACACACACACGCACACGTGTGACTTCAATCGCGGCACAATACACACCCACACCGCGAGCTATCGCTGCCTTGCGTGGGGTATGCTGAAGATCAAACAGAACGCACCGGCCCCGCTGGAAACGCGCGAACATTAAAGCGCGCCCGTCTGCTACTGCGGCGTGGAAATTGGTTCTCGCACCGGCACACGAGCTACCGGCGGGTGCGGGTGCGGGCATGAAGATGGAAAAATTGTTTTCCTACCGAAGCACCAGGTTTAACATTTAGCCTCGGGTAAGCGTACACTGTCTCCCTCTCGCGAATGGGTCCACGCGTGCAGTCTGAGAAAAATCTTCTGGCAATGGAATTTCAGCTCTAGCTACTCCCGCCCACTTCGCATACCTCTACAAATGTGCAGGTACGTACGTGGGGCTGTGTTTTGTTTGACGCAAGAAAGCTTTCAACTAAATAGCTAGAGCATTTATCTTTTTTTAGAAAAAGGTGAGAACTTCAAACGTGTGGAGCGCGTGGTGAGTTTCTGTTTGCCAAAAACACTGTTGCTGTGGATGATGGGAGCTCGGTCTCCAAGGAGACAGACACCTGGAAGATTATGTAAATAGCACAAAGCGCTTCCAAAATCAGGCTCGAAAGCAGGGTTGGAAGAGCCTACCGATTTCGGGGAGCTTTAAGATGCCGAGGTGGATTTAAAGCAGTCTGTGAAGTGGATCAGACATATCAATTCTTAGTTCTTGTAGAAAATACTGCTGTTACTGATTATTTTCGGGCAAGGTTTGGTATTTAAAATAAGAAATTGTCGTAGAAGACACAATAAGAAATTGTCGAAAAGACACACGTGTTATTGTAACATTGCCACTGCAGAGTTATCCAAAAGTTCTTAGATTCAATATATGTTGGAGCTACCGTGACTAGAGCAATTATCCAAGACCATTTTTTGATGAAATATCGGAACATGCAGTACTTCCAAATTATTGATCTAGTAAGCGTGTGAGCAATACTCCGATGACGATGTAATTTAAAATTAAAATTCAGAACGTATATATTGTATCACATCTCAGCCGGCCGATGCATTTCAACATTTGATTCAAGTAGATAACAAGCAAAACCAATGATCAAAAGTTAACGTGCAGCAATTGAATCGCCCAAACTAAGTTTTATTTTACCTCTTTGACCATGAATGCTAGGTTTGGATGTCCAGCTGGAATAAAAGCTGGAAAGCTTATAGCTGGCCAGTCCGGCCTGCTTCACATCAAGTCAACAAATTACATTAGATCTGTAAATCGGTAAAGCTGGTTGCGATACCAGTTTTGTAAAACTAAAATTCACAAATCAAAATAAAACATCCATCGAAATCTTGACACTCATTATGCAATTTGAATTTTAAGACCATTGTTTTACACGTGAATAGAGTAACCACAACATAGGTAGAGTAGGCTCTGGAAACTTTTTGTCATTGGTTCTAAAATTTCTAGAAACTCGAATAATCGGATCAGCAACAGAGGTAATTCGAAAAGGAAGCGATTTTTTTAAATTGAAAGTAGGCTGAGATATGAATAGAGGCAGGTTCACAATCAGGTGATTGAAGAGGTAGCTTCCCTAGAAAAGTTCTACTTCTACAACCAAAACCGAACAGAAGAGCCCCTTGGATTTCCATGCCAAATCCCCCCTTCCGTTTGCATAGGCTTCCCAAAAAGAAGCAACTAGTGGGAATGATCTGGTTAGAAGGTAAAGATTCAAACACTCTGTCTACGGCTCAAATCTCGGTTACTTCCCAGCAACTCCTACAGAAAGGACTGCTTCTTTCATGGGGCCAGCCGGATAAGCTCGGTGCGCAGCAACCATTGGAGTGCAATTAATGGTAGAACAAAATTTCTTTTTACGAATCTAAAAGACACAAAATGTGTAATCTACAGTGTTTTTTTGTTTGAAGTCAAATTTTATAATCTTTTGTATCAGCACGTCATACTAGTGAGTGTTAAAACACTTGCATTCCGAAGCAGTTGATGCGCTCCGGAACGCTCATCGCTGCTTTAAACCATAACGATAACTTTTTTTCTTTAAGTGACACAAACCCTTGTATGTCTACCCATAGCAATAAAATCAATTCGTGCATATTAAGGACGGTAACAGTTATAATAGTTTTCAATATAATGTTGGGTCTTTTGACAAGTCTACACCGTTAATACTGAACCACCAGGCCGACCACGATTCTACTAATTTTTCAAATACTTCCTAGATCCTAGAATAGATTTTTTATAGACAAAATGAATATTATTCCATCAACTAAATAATTAATCAAAAAATAATATCATCAGGATATACAAATTGTGTGAAATGCATCTTTTCGTATATTTGTTTGTATGTTCGTTCGAATGTATGTGTATGTATATTAAGTTAATGTTTGGCTTAACACTGTTTGTGGTATTCATGAAACTCAGTAGATTTTTTTCTCTTGTTACTAGATCAAGAAAATTTCAAGCAAATTAAATTATTATTTTCATAATTATTATCATACCTAAATATTTTACGGGATTTGGATGATACGTGTCATCCGTCGCTACATTGAACATGTTATAGTGAACGTTAGTTACGTTACCAATTATGTAAAAAAGATGGTATTTATTTATGAACTGCTAAATGGTAACTCACTAATGGTATTTGATCAATAAAATACCACGATTCAGTAAAGAAATGCTAACCAGGGGTGATGTTTAAAGTGATTTTGCATCGATAAGCGTACTATTGAGCTAACCCAGTTACACAGGACAAAAGACAACAGCATGTATAGACCCTCCAACCATTTGTGGTTAAACTTTATTTTTGCAACAGTTCCTTACAATACTATAGCATGGTTAGAGCTGAAGTTAAGAGCGATTAAACTAAACTTAACTAAACTAAACAAAACTAAATTGCATTGGTAGTCAAAGATGAATTCACGAGGCTAAGAATAAAGGTTTTCTTGGATACAACATCCAGTAGCACTGTTACCAAAACAGACACGTGCAAATCTCTTTTCATTAATTGTAGTAATAAAAAAAACATTACGTTTGCTCAAATAGATTTTTTTAAATTAAATGTCCGATATTTTGGTTCGAACGTATTGAAGTGTACTCAGCGAAATGTGTTGAAAAAGTTCAATACTGTGCACCACCGTATTTCCCTCCGTATTCTAATATTATCCTGCCTTATCATGGTATGCATTTCCTTGTTTTGTGTTTACCTATTTTAATGTTGTTTGATTTTTTTTTTATTGTAATTGTTTTTATATAAAAAAATATACATTTGAAATTACAATTTTTGTGTTAATAATGAATATTTTACAGCTAGTCATTCCAATAAAAAAAAAATTACGACTTATTCAATCAAAAGCATAGTTTTTGAAAGATGTTTTTATTCTCTGGTAACGGTCACTTGGCATTGCTTAATTTGAAAGCTATTCGAAAAGAAAATATCACTTCATTACTAGTACCAGTTGCAGTGAGTTTCAAATATCAGTTAAAAATAAATTACTAGAAATCGTAAGCGATAGTTTTAAATGTAAACTTCAGAGGTAAGAATAAAATTTTGAGATTTTACCAATCCGAAATTTTAACTGCACTTAAAATATGTCCCATTACGCGTGCAGCTTGCTTTTCAAACTAAGCCTATATTTGTCCAGAACTTAAGCCGCTGTGTAACAAGACATTAGCGAAATGACAGATTGCTTTCCTTCTCAGGGTAACTGTCTTATTGCTGCACAACTCCAGAGATGCATTTTAGTTCCCAGAAACTGTCTTATCCACCCGGCTTAACCATGGCCCGTCTTATCCCAAGCTTACATGTCACCCTACCCATACTGCGAGCAGTTCGGCAGCACAATAGTGCAGCAATATTTGCAGTCTTAGAATTTTTGTCATCCGAGAAATTTGTGCCTGATTGATGGAAGCACTAAGCAGCTTACCGCAGGGTAGGGACTGAGGCACAGTTCAGCTGGAACACCTTCCCATTAGCGCACCCTTCGCAAACTCATCACAGACGAAAAGCGTGCGCCCGGTGTGACCCTGCGCTGGCGAAGGGGTCCGGGAGAATAAAGTTTTACAACTCATCGGACCCCGATCAGAGACCTTCGGCAAGGGTAACCTTCGAACTCCGCGCCTCGCGGTTCTGTCTGTCGGCATTTCACACCGTCCGGGACGGTATTGTGCTCCGATCGAGCCATTAGAGCGTTATTGCCATTCTTTCACCACCTTTCCCTACATTAATACAGTTGAAAAGGGGGAAGAAAAGTGATGTTTTGCTTATGTTTTTTTCCGCTTGTTTGTCGGAGCTATTTTCATTGGCAAAAATGGCAACAAAATAGTATCGGCACGAGAAAGACGCAAACATGCTGCACGAAGAGTGCAGGCAGCGGAGAGGTAATATGATTCCACCCTGTGATGGTTCGTTCCATTCCCATGGCGTGTTTCACCGCACAGCTGAAACGCACACTGAGATTATCCGTTTTTCAAGGCGTGAAAATGATATGTTGCGCGAAACAGTCAACACCTCCCGGGGAGGGGGTTGAACGTTGTTTGCATTGGCAGCCGGCCGGGGAACGCTGCCCCGCTATTCCGCGGCAGCGGCATTTCTTTCCGGATCGTTACGGATGAGCGTAAATCTTTACCGGCTTTTCATTTAGCGCTAGCCAGGGTCCGCTCCGGTGCTTGGTGCGATCGCCCTTTGGCACCTTAAAATGATTGCCTTCATCATGCTTTGTCCGGATGGCTTTCAGTTTTGTCAAACAAAACGCTGAAGAGCGGTGGAAGGGCAGGAAGCTCGGCCTCGAACCTACCCAGCATCGGTGACCATTTTGTGCGTGAAGAAAGCGAACGCATCGAAAAGGGCGGACAACAAGGTGTTTGATGCTAGTTCGCTCGCCGCGCGTCCGTTTTCATCGCAAAACTCATTTGTCACAGCCGCTCCGAGCGCTGCATTGTATGCGCTGTGTGTCTCGATCCCGAGGATCCCTATTATGCAGTGACAAATCCCCGGGTCCCCGGGTGGGTCTGTCAGCGCAAAGCCAAAAAAGCATTGTAACGCATTCCGGCACGGAGGAAAAAACACGTACACACAGAGGAGAGAAAAAAACAGGGCGAACCTAGAAATGACGAGCCTTCCGGCAGCAGTGCAGCTGCACTAGAGGCAACCTCAACAGAGGCAGCTCTCGTTACACGGAAAGTTTGATCCGCTTTTCAATGGCCTAGGGTAAACAGCGCATACCACGTTGTAGCATAATAAGGTTGCCTGCGGGACTGGTTAAAGTAATAAGCGGGGCTTTGCCCCGATACGAACGCTAATAGTGCGGAAAATCTTGCCTGATCTAGCAACGACCCTGACCGTGACCCGTTCAAATTCGGCTACCCGGGCACCTTAACCGAAACAGCGATACGATACTGTTGAATTAATATCACACAACACGGCAGGTGGCAGAAAGGAACAACCGCTTGGAGAGCTCTCTGGAACGAATCTAAGACGCACGTTTTAAGTTAGTTCACGGCACGTGCACGGCAAGTTCTTGTCTGCTTCAATATCTCGTCGCGTTCTGCGTGACCGGAAATGCACAGCACGGGAACGCCAACACCATGGAAGTCACGACCTGGCGAGATATTGTCCAACGACATTGGTTGGACTTGGCATTCGGCAAGTATCTGCAGACAACATGACTCCCTAAAAAGCCCTCACTGGGTCCGGGGAGATCCAGCAATGGTTCCTGGTTTCTTCTAGCGAAGAAGCGAATACGGTAATAGAACCAATTTATCAAAAGCTTATTGTCTGATCTCAGATAGCCCTAGCGCTTCATTCAGTCCTTCCAGTCCTTCGACGAAGTTGTCTGGAAAAAAAATACACCATAAACCCTACCTTGGTTTATGCGTTATAAAGTATTCCGACGACGATGGCCAAGAATGCAAGGATCCTTTGAACAGTTCACCTTCAGAACATCCTAGACAACGGATTTCCAACCATTGACACTTCCAGCCCCAAAACACTCAGCACGCAACAAAACGCACATAAAGAGCAAATCTAATCGAGACAATTGTGGCACCACACCCATAGGTAGCTTCCTTCACAATTCGCCATTAAAAGAGGGAAAAAAGTGGGATGAATGAAAACCCATCCAGCGCAACTAGTTTCAATGACAGCGTCGTCCGAACGTAGTGTCCCTCCATTGTCCGTAGTGGCGTAGCAGCTACGCTTTGTTTTGTGTTTGCGCTTCTAATTTCACCCGACCGCTTGCGTGTAAAGACTGATCGAAGCACATCAAACCGGAGACCGGGTGACAAATCGGGAAGCTCGAGGTCCTGTTGCGACGCGCCCAACAATGGCTCAGCGGGACAGTGCGCACAGCAATGATTTGCACCCCGTAGACCGTTTGTCTCCAGATTTGTATCAATGGTTCCACGTCCACGTTCAGGGACGGCAGGGTGAAAACGGGAGAGTTCACACAACCAGGTAGCGACACCAGGTAGCGAGCAGTACCTCGTATTGTTACGCGCTACCAATAGGGTGAAGGTAACGGCCGATTGAGCAGACTAAACGGTTTCTCGTTTTTGTTTGGGTTTTGGAATAAAATCTTAGCTATTGGTCAAAGGTACAGAGGGTTTTGGATACACGTCTACGACACACAGTGATGGTTCACACCTTTTCAGAAGTGACACTTTTATGGAACTGTTGCTGACTCTTTTCTCGCCAGGAAAATGATTAAAACGAAAAGACGGAAGGAAGTTATTATCATTCCTGGAGGGACGTAATTCTTTTGGATAACTTAGTAGGAAGGGTGCGACAGCATCAGAGGTTGGCAAACAACGCTTTTGATGCAACCTTTTTTAGTGTGCTTTCCACTAACTGCGTGCCTCAGTAACTACAAGGACGATTACAAATAACCAAGCGAGACTAGAACTTTCTAGCAAATGAAAATAAGGCCAAACAAAAAAAATAAACTTTCATCTACATCGAGCAACCAAGTCTCGTTACTGTTTTCTTCATTTGAGCGAATTGTTCCAAGGTCCTTTGGGTTTTTAAATTATCGCGGTTTTACTGTATTAGGACCTAGAACCTAGAAATAGTCCGTTGGTTTTGAGGCATCTTGAAAGTTTTATCTGTTATCATGTTCTTCGTAGAATGTATGCATGCCAATTATAGCCATAACAACACTAGATACGGTTTTTGGTGTGTGTGTGTGTGTGTGTGTGTTTTTTAAGAGGATTCTGCTTTACTGGATTGTTCCTGCGTTACGAGGTTCCCAATTATTTTTCTACAACATTTCCCCAATGAATTCTTTCTTTTGTCACATGAAAGGACTCAAGCTTTATTTTCTTGGCCTAAAACAGTAAGTGTATTTTTATAAATAAATGTCTAAATAAAATTCAGCTCACTCACCTCGATCGATCTTCATTTCTTCTTTATTTATTTCTCTATACGAACTAAACAAGTTCGTTTGCTTAGAATGGATAACAAATTCTATTCTATTCTATAATAATGCTTTTGAACAAAGTGTACATATTAGTGATGGGTCGCTCCGGAGCTCCGCTCCGGAGCGGTTGGAGCGTAGTTAACATCACTCCGGCAAAACAACTGCTTGAAAAAGAGGGTGTTAATGAACTAAAAAGTACAACGCACACATATTTTCATTTTTTTCGCTCCGGAGCGGTCGGAGCGGCTGGAGCGGAGCTCGCTCCAGAGCGGTCGGAGCGGTTGGAGCGGAGCTCGCTCCGGAGCGGTTGGAGCGGAGCCGGCTCCGGAGCTCGCTCCACACGTGTCTGGAGCGGGTCGGAGCCGGCTCCGGTTGCGGAGCGGATTTTCCCATCACTAGTACATATCCTTAATACAGCATGTTCACAATAATAATATTCATTTTAGAATTATAAATCATCAAAAGCAATGATGCTCAAGGAGGTTTCGAAGGGGCATCAAAATGGGCAAAGGAAAATGTTTGTAAAGTGATTGTTTAAATAGGGCTTCAATATTAGTTGTAGAATAGCTAGGCGAATTTGAACCTTTGTAATGTTGATCTACAGTTTTAGCAATTAAAACACTGCACAAATATCAATTGCTTTACATAAAATATGTTAATATATGTAAATCTATGTGTTTGCTGCGCTGATGAATCCTTCGCGGCTTTTAGGTAAAATGTATTCTTAGCTCAACTATATGAATTGCAATCGCTCACTGTTATTTGTTGTATCATCAGATTATTCAATAAATTATCAGATCAGATCAGGTCATTTCTTTTTCCGCAGTAATTCACTTATTCATTGTTATAGGCTACTAATAGACAATAACAAAGACAAAATTTGGAAAAAAATTAGTATACAATTCTACACTAAAGGCTCTAGAGTCTAGACTAAGATAACCTCTTACGGTTGCTGCGTGGCCTAAAGAAAGCGATAGGAAGTATAGTCTTATACACAACAATATATTTTAATTGCAATCTTGAAAAAAAATACAGAGACTACCCTTAAGCTTTAATGTGAAGTATAGCTTCATTTATATCTTTTTAGTGAATTTTTATATACAGTACACCATTATCGCGCCACCAGCAGGAAAACTAAATACAACGCGCTGGAGTCCTGTTTTGTAGTCAGCGAAAAGTTGTCTTTGTGCCAGGTTTACGTCCATGTGTCCTTACTAGCAATTTCAAATCCAGTTTTTACTACCGAAATGCTTAATGCTGTTTTTCCCCAGTTTAATTAAGGTAAACGAAGGAAACTTTTCTCTGCTGTCAGCGATATATTCTCATTTTGCAGGCAACAGAGTCACATGAGGTACATAATCAAAAGCTATAACATGTCTAACATAGAAACTTTAGCCTGATAACATCAACAGTGCATCAAACTGCTACTTGGATTTTCAGGGGGAACTCTTCAGAAAGGTGCGTTCAGCTTCCCTAAGAAATTCCCAAACCCAAACTGTCTGAATCGCCAGGGCTAGAAAAACCTACTCAATTAGTCAATCATAGCTCTTTGTCAAATTACATTCTTCCGATGGCTGTTCAAACTGGTCTAATGCTAACCATAAATAACTTATCATGCTGACGCACCTTAACTCACAATTCATTAAGCGTCCGGCGTCCGGAATGTGTTCTCTTCTCCCGCTTTCCCGCACGCCTTCCGTAAAAAGCGTTAGCAAAGTAAGAAATAACCTCAACTAATTGAACTGGACGCACTGCACCGGTTGAATGAAGGTATTGTCCACTAACTCCTAGCGCGCTGTCCCAGGTAGTGACGGTTCTTGCTACCAACATTACACTCGCCTTGGCGCGACAATCGCTGTTGGGCAGATTGGGGGTGACAAACGAAACACGAAACATGATGTCGCTACGCACTACACACACACACACAACTATATACGTCGTTCCCTCCCCCATAAAAGAGAACGAACTTTCCACCCCGATCCAACCAACTCCCCTTCCCCGAACGGCAATCGATACGCATATTCAGCTCACGTACAGCCGATAAATGAATTTACGAGTGTTACCAGCTCCGCGGTCTCCCACTCTGCCTGGACGCGCGTGCCCTTCGTGCCCTGCGCTAGCTCGCTCGCTTCAATTATCACGGGAATTACCGGCCCTAATGGTTCCGTGCCGTGCCCGACCCAGCGGTCCAGCGTTTTTGTTCTTTCGCGTGCAGCGTGTTCGAGCTCGCCGGCCTGTGGACTTCGATTTTGCACATCACTGTTTCCGCATGCGGTCAACGTTTTCCGATTGGAGCTATCTTTATTGCCCTGCGTCCGGTCCGGCTGTTTATGCGGCCGGCAGGCAGGACCCGGGGATGTGTCAGTTTGGTGAAAGCGGTTCCGTTTACATGATCACCGGTGGTTACTCCCGGTAGTAGGGTGTAAGAGCGTTTGATTCTTTTTTCTTTGTTTTGTTTTTGATTGGTCCCAGCGCATTGCTGGTGGGAAAGGTAGTATAGAGGATTTTAGTGTGCTTCGCGTGGAATTTGCACGTCAACAAGGAAATATTAGCGTCAGCGGTTTGGCAACGGAGCGAACGATTGCATTTGTCCCGCTTGGTAGCCCTATGGCAAAGATGTAGTGGAACCGTGAAAAACTATCTTATCTTAGCTTTACTCTTTATCGTTAGTTTTACGAACGTCACATACCGAGCATAACGCCTTGAACACATACTCATTTCTGGTCGTTACCGCCGGATTTCACTTATATATATTTTTTATTTATCTATTTTAACACCTTTCCTTTAGAGCTCCACCTATTTTTCGCTCCAATACAATAACGTCACATCGTTACTAACCAGATAAATATGTTACTTCAATGTACATATATTATTGAAGTATTTTCAGCGAAAAGTAGCAGTAAAACAGTCCATCAAGTTAAAAAATATGGAGTTGCTAATTAATTGATAACAGTACAAAATTTAATGTAAATCGCCCAAAATATGCATATAATAGAGGTTTGTGTAGATATATTATCAATAAACGTGTAAGTTGACCTATCAAACAATGCGAATGTTCAAATTATGTATGGGCGTAAGTAATCTTTTGCTGTGCTTATCACAAGTTAACTAATCTAAATGTTTACTATATAAAAAAGGGAGAGTAAGGTAATGCATGAAACGAATATAAATTTTATGAAAAAAATTATTTTCGATAAACATTTTTGCTAAGAAACCTTTTGAAATCATAAAATAAAGAATATTATAGAAACTTTTCTGAAGTTGATGTAACATCAGTAGTTTTTTATGTTAATATGATATCTATGAAAGGCAATGAAAAACTCACTACAAAGCAGTAGAACAGTACTAACAGCGATTTTCAAATGTACAGTACTGCTCGATGGATTGAATTTATTTTTGTTCTGTTGTATATAAGTTGTTGGAAGCAGTTTGAATGTTTTATTCGTAAACTAAACAATTTATTAGATTTTAGAAATTTTATAAGACTTGCATATTCAAACTTTAAACAATTGAGAAAATTTCCCAGCACTTTACGAAATGTTTTTCTACCCCGAAACTACTTTTTTCCTTAAGATTTTCAACATTTTTTTGCAACCATTTAATTAAAACACCATGACTTAAACATTTTATAACTGGACAATGACTACAATAAATTTTTTGTAGTTCCCATGACTACAATAAATTTATTGATTGAGGTGAAGCTAACTTGTTCTTCTTTATAAACATATATTCTTTTTTTCGTGTTTTCTAAATCAAGCATTAATGGTGTATGAATATTTAGATAAGAAATTTAGAAATCCAAAACCTGTCAATAATTAAAGTTGTTGATGCCAACTTTGATGAGCATGAAATGATAAACTATTTAGAACACCTATCAATAACGTTGTAATATTAATTTCATCTTTACACATCATCTTAATACGATTAGAACGTTATTAATAGTTGACCTTTCATTTGATACTTAGATGAAACTGCCAAGCTGTCAAATGTCGTCAGAAAACTGATAGTAAAAGAAACGAATGCTTTAAATAATATTAATAATTTCTAAAATAATGTTATTTTTTCTAAAGCACACGTGATCTATAATATTAAGTATTTTGTTTTTTCTTTTAAGAATTTGAAATTTTCAAAGATTTATCACATTCGACGTGTGCCACGTTATGATGATCATGATAATCTTCGCAATATCACAAATCGGACTGCCCATTTATGCAAAATGAAAAACAAAATCAAGTTTTGTGCAAAAAATATTCTCATGTATTATTTTTTAGTGCACACTGTAAAACACAAACAAAAATTACACGCATCCATGAGCTACATCAAATACACGGTGAACCTTTTGCGTACGAGCTACTTTCTGTGTAGAAAGCTATGTAAAGAAAGGCTAAACCTTGACCGGAGGTTCATCAAGCAAAAACAAACACAAAAAACCCTTGCCGTCCTGAAATGATACCACTCGTATAATCCAATCTTGCAAAAGGAATGAAAAACAAAAGCACACAAAACGCTTTCTACTTGACCTCGCGTCCAAGCGTTCGCTCGAAGGTTCTGGTACAATAATTCTGTAAAAGTATACATTTCACGAGCGATACGCGCCCCTCGTGCCACAGTGCTCCAGACATTCGTTTCAATTTTTGTGAATAATTAGCCAAAGCCGGGCAACGCCGGCCCTCGGGCCACCAGGCTGTGGGCCACACGGTTGCATCGCACCGTCGTACCCCCGTGGCGGAAAGGTGAACTCGGTGATAAATGTTACCCAGACGCTTAATTAATGAAAGCACGACAAAGCGGCCGGTCCCGCCGGTTTCCCCCCCGGGTGCCGGAACAAAACGTCCGACAATGCGCGCAGCTGAAGCGCTACGGATGGATGTGTTATTTATCATCACACTCTTTTGAACCCGTCCGGCCCCAGTCTGCACTTTGACCAGCTAGTCCGTTCTGATTCAGCGCAGCGCAAAGCGTCTTTTGCAGCGGCTTTTGGCTATGTTTTTCTCCACCGCAAAACGGACGCTCAAGTGCAGGGAGAACCGGACAAGACCTACGGACTTCCTCCATAATCCATCGGACTTGACGGAATCCTTCAAAAAGGCGTTTTTTTTATTTTAATCATTACCAAGTTCAGCTAGGATCCACTAAACAGTCAAGAATGAACCCATGGGACCGTAGAGAAACAGTTGTTCCTGGTCACGACACCAACACTAGTGGTGCTCTACCCTCGACCAGCAATCCACAAAACGGCTCCAATTTCATTCGCTCGGTCCGGTCGATCCATAAATTTGTGCTAAACACACCTGCGAGCCGGTCTGTCCCCAACGGGAAGGAAGTCCCTTCTAAGCAAACGTGATTTTTTTGTTTTGTTTCGCTCTTCCCCGCCACTGTTCCTGTTGCTTTCTCTCCCGACAAATAAATCATTGGTCTACCGCTTTATCCGTGTGGAAACCCGCTGCGTTATTGGCGCGTTCGTTTGTTTTTCCATTTGTTTGGCTGTTTGTTGTAATTTTCATCATCCCCGTTATCGTTTAAGTTATGCACGGATCACCCGGTGCTTTCCTTCCTTGCCTACGCATCGATCAGCGACATTGTTGCTCCGATTGCCAACCCACCATAATCCACCAAGAAGCGATAGGCATGTTATCGTCCTGCCCAACGGGGAAACGGAAAGGAAACGGTACCAGCTATCCACCATCGACTGAAGCTGTTGCGTCGAAGGAAGCTGTGGTAAAGGTAAGCACCGAATTGATGTTACAGTTGGAGAGAGAGAGAGAGAGAGAGAGAGAGAGAGAGAGAGAGAGAGAGTGCGACAGTGAAGTGAAAAGAAACATCCAACAATGATCCAGATCCAGCGCAAAGCGGGGACGTGGACCGAACGGGGTGTGGGACGAACGAAGCCGACACAAAAAAACAAGACGATGGAAAAGAAAGACGAACCCTGGCAGGGGTCCCCGATTTCGCGTCTTGGCATTGCGATGCGCATACTAATGAGCGATAAATCATCACTTGAGATTTCGAGCGCGTTGCCCTTCCACTGTGGGCAAAACGGAAATTATGTGTGCCAGCGCTCCAGCTTCCAAGCGCCCGGTGAACCCAGCGAGCCTGCCAGCTGATTTATGCTGACCAACGGCGAAAGCCATATTTCATGATTAGAAGCAGCACGACCGCACCAACGAGTGGACGGTGGGCCGGGCGGGTGATGGGAACGCAGCAGAAGATTATTGGATTAGAGCGATTTTGTCGTCACCAATCGCGCGTAATTAACAGCCTTCCCTTCTGTGCAAGGTCTCCGCCAAGGGGGTTTACGAGAGGGCGCAAGGTCCCGACGCGTAATCGGAAGTCCCGATCTGGGGCGCATTTATCTTCCCCGCTTCGGACCACTTACTGTACCGGTGTGTGTGTGTGTGTGTGTGTGTGTGTGTGTGTGTGTGTGTGTGTGTATCTTTCTCTATTGGAGCAGCAAAGCATTCGCTTAGTGCTTCTGTACCGAGCCTTAGCAAATTATGTTTCAGAAAACCCCTCCACGATGCCTTGGGGACACTGGGATTCTTGCTGAAATCTTCATTGCCACTGCAGATCTAACCGGTTCAATCGCACGGAGGCCCATCAGATGTTATGCAGATGTAAGAACTTCGCTGGGTACAGCATCCGACCGAACGAAACAATCAGGTGTCAAGGATGTCCGAGAGTCCGAGCACTGCCGAGAACCTAAAACTGCATCCCACGGGAACGTGGGATTTCCGATCGCGAGCGGAACGGTGTTGGCTTTGATGCGATAATAAGGCTTGCGGTAAGCAAAGAGAAAGGACACTGTGACACTGTGCCATCAAATGTGAAGCTTAATGGTGCGGAAACGGCTAACCCATTGGGTGGGCAGGCTGGCGAGGTAGAAGCTATAAAGTACATCAGGCTGGCGAAAGCAAAAAAAATTAACCAAAAAGCTAAACGACAGCAACAACCAGCCGAGACTCCGACACAGCGATGCCCCGAAACGTGGCCGAGCGTGATTGAGATTTATTACGCTGTAAATAAAACCCGAGCTTACAGTTACCTTCAGGTTCCTTGCGATTTCTGAGCCAAGCACCCCACCGCCCCCCCTCCCCTCCCTCCCCCTCCCTGCTTTTGTCTTCCCCACCCCATCAACCACTTTTTCGTGCGTTTGTCGCAAAAGGTTTCGCATTATTCGCACCGTTGTGGTGCTGCGTCTAAAAGGCGCTGGATGTCCAAGAGTGGAAAGGTGTGCAATCAGAATCGTGCCGTTGTTACCGAATGTGGCAACCCTGCTCCCACCATCCTGTTAGGTTTGGAGAAAATTTTGACCTTTACATTCTACCATTCTTTTCTTGATGCGCTCGAGAAGCACAAACGTGTTACTCCCGAACAGCTTCACCGTGCGGCAAACTGCAAATTCTACTGTTTTTCATCGATTCTGTGTTATCTAAACGTTTTGAGAGAAGTTTTTTTTTCATTCATTGGTTTGTTACTAAAATGGTCTCGTGTGTTTAGTTAATTTGATAACATTTAACAACTCCAGAGTCATCTTCCAGTTTTTATTTATTTCGCCACCTCATTAAAGGAAAATAGGAAAACACACTCTTCCTAGGTGACAAATGGACCAAATTTCTTTTTATTTAAACTCGAACGACATTGTGTTTGTTTCTGTGTTGCGTTTTTAAAGTTGTTTTCTGCCTACATCACGCTCAGGGATTGTTTTACTGTCGTCTGTTTTCGTGCTGTGATAGATTGTTTAGTGCGGGGTACGGATATGGTATAAAAATTAGTTTTTTAATCATTTGTAGATGGGATTGACTTTTGATTAAGTCCCTGTAACCTAGCTTTAGTCAAAAGAGAAGTTAGCTTACGTTAGCGTTAGAAGATGCTTAATACAATAAATGTTTATTAACAAATCCTATGTGTAAATTGGGAAAAATGTGAAATGGTTTCTTTGATTGGCGATGGATGTCAACGATGCGAGAAAAAATTACATTTTAGGTGATGTTCAAGTTAAACCAACATTAAGCTAGCTCTTTAAGGTTTCTGGTTTGAATGGATACAATTTAATTAAATTTTAATCTAAACTTTAGTTGGAATATAATTTTACTTGAATTAAATTCACCAATAATTTTAAGTATGCCATATTGAATGAAAAATAATAAAATAATAATAATGGGATTCACACAAAGAAATAAAATGAGTATTGACACCGCTACTAAATTGTTAGACGGACTATGGGTGGAGTCACTGTCCCACTGTCATATGCAATTTTGTCCTAATTGATGTTGTTTAGCGATTAGCATGGCAAGATTTTAATGTTTTTTTTTCAAAAATTTAAATTTTATTGCATTTATTGACAACCAATAGATATTTATAAATTAAAATTCAATAAAAATTATCCAGATCCAACATAATTCAATTGAATTACATTAAAATTACCTACTATAGCTTAGCATGCGACAATCCGATGGAACCAACAGTTTGTTTGACTATTAAACGGGACCTGGTTTATGCACTTTTCTTTCTGCTGTAAGAGAAAATATCTTGTTATCTGCATGATTTGCTGCAGCTCAACTTAATAATTTTAAAAGATCTCTATACAGTGAAGTCTCTCTAGGTTACACTCCGACGGGACCGCCATCTTAGGGAGGATTCCAGCTTAGAGAATTTGGCACCTAGAAACACCAAATGATCGACTTAGTTCTATAGTGCTTTCTTCCGTTTTCACTATCTACGAGCAGTTGAATTCGTTCGGATACTGTTAAAAATTTGCATTTTCTAATCATTTCAAATTACAATTCATTAAATGTGTGTTCTAACACCGAGTGAACATTTCAGTGTTAACAAATCATAAGCTGTCGTCAACTCAGGTCCACAGTCAACGCTTATAAACTAACATTGTCAAGTTAGAGAATATTTGTGGGCTACTTTCAGCTTGGAGAATCCCATCTTAGGGAGGTTTTCCATGACACCCAGGTTCCAGGAGAAACCCATCTTAGGGAAGATTTCCATCTTAGAGAGACGTGAATTGTATGGAAAATTAAAGGACTGGCAAAAGTTTTCATCTTAGAGAGAGTTTCCATCTTACGAAGGTGACACCTTTAGGAAGGTTTACTGTAGTTTGTTGTTGTTGTTCTCAAAATGGTTGGTTCTCAACATAATCAAAAACTTCTCCCTTTTTTTGGCATCTTCATCTAGCTGTGTTACTAAAACTGCTTTTTGACATCAGCGAGTACCAAACTCTTTTACGCTTGGTTTTGCGCGTAAGACTTATTGGACAATTGCGTTAGCTTGAGTAATGTAAGTGAAGGTTTGAAGCTTAAAAGTGGAAAACCTCATATACTTACGTATGAAGATGGCTACTAATCAAGATGGCTAAAGTATAATGCACAACACATTTGCTCATCGTAATTACTTAGCAACAACTATTTCAAAAAAGATCAGAAAGTGGTTGGGTAAAAATGCTTTGGTGGAAGGAAATTTAAAATCTAGACCAATTCCAAGTATCAAGGTATAGTCCAAGCCTGTAACATGAGAAGAATTTCAGTGGGTATCGCTTTAAAGATTCCTCTTTTAATAGCACTCAATTTGAATTACTTATATGATCCCTGATATTGAAGTCTCCGTAATTTAGTGATTTTCTTTTAAGTTTCCTTATCGTTTCAAAATCGTTATGGATCTCGTTGTGACCGACAACAATAACCACTCCACTTTTTATTCCAGTTGTTACACCTAATCTATGCACTGTAAAGTTAGAATTCTTGTTCTTTATTAAGATGCTGAAATTTTTCTCTTTTTTTTATTTAAATGATAGGATTTTAAGAGACTTGAAAGCTTTAGACAAAATGAAAGCAATATTTATAAAACTGTGATGAAATCTTGTTTCGTGTGTCGTGAGCGGCTTAAGAGCATGCAGGGCCTGTATTATCATTCAACCAATAAGCTCTCCCTTTCGTAATATGATAAGCAAAGGTTGCTGCAACTAAACAAACCATCCTTCACATTGCCGTGTCTGCTACACCATCACCTACACTTACTTTCTTGTTTACTCTTAACCCCACACCAACCCCCCCCCCCCCCCCTTCATCCCGACATCCCTTACGCTTCACTT
>KB671876.1:457283-498844 GCA_000349105.1 Anopheles epiroticus
AATATTAGCCAATACTTTGCTGACATTAACCAAAAGCATATAGCGACACTTACATCTCTCCTAGGTCCTAGAGTTCATGTGGCCATACGGAGGTTTAAAAGTAAGTTTAAATCAACTTACCCTTCCCAAGTCAAAAGGAGGAATAAATCTACTCCTGCCAAGATTGAAACTTCAATCCTTTTGAACTAATAGATACATGAAGGAAAATCAATGCAAAATCAATGTAAATCCTCATAACATTTGAACCCTTCCCAAAAATTTTCCAATTTTTGAATATTGTTGTTAAAGAATTTGCCTATTTAACCAATACTATGTTTCGAAATTTCACTTCTCAAGAAATACACAAAAGAATTTTAAACTTCCTTCCTTTTCCTTCTATCTCATAAAAAACATTGCAAAAATATTGATTGGAACAAAATATGGCGCAATATTAATACTCATGGGCCGGCTCGGTGGTCTAGTGGTAACGGCGTAGGTTTTCGAAAGGCCCGTCGTCGGTTGGAATCCCGTTTGGACCGCTGCCGCTACTCCTACGCAGGATTGACTATCCTCATAGGTACAGTAAATCACATCCCCTCCCATACGCAGGATTAACAATCTCACAGAAAGAACCAAAACACATTGTTGCTCTGGTTAGGCCTTAGTTACGCCCCATGGATTGTTATGCTACCTAAGAAGAAGATTAATGCTCATGAGCTACACCCTAAACGAAGAAATATATATTATCTTTAATTGAATGAAATAATTACTTACCAGGGCACCAACTAAATTTTAAAATGGCACTACACCCGAACTGCACATCTTGTGGTATACTGGGAAATTATAAACAAAAGTACCAAAAATGTAAACGAATTAATAAGCAATAGAAAATGTTAAATGAAATTATAAACTCCTATACCTTACCTTCTCACATTTAGTCAGTTAGTTACATCTGAACTCAAAAATATGAATAATAGGAAATGAATGAAGATGATGAGTATCTGTATAAATTATGCAATATGTATCTGTATTAAGTATGCAATGGTATGGGATGTTTTTAAAAAGTCAATTAAAAACAGTAATTTACAAAGTTTTCATTTCTATCACAAATATGTCGAACAAAATTGTGATCAGGTAATTGAAAACCAAAACTTTATGAATGCTATTTAACATATGAGACCCTTCAATCTAATATAGAAGTGAAACAGTAAGATGAAACCAAAATCCCCCGTATCAATAGATCAATAATTTGTAGGAGGTATCAGACCTATCATGCATTGAAAAGTATGCTAAATGTTTTATGTTAACTCCATACAGATATTTGTACAACATCCGCTACATCTGCTAAGCGTTCTTCGAAGAAAACATAAACAAAAACGCCTGAAAGAAGGTGTCGTCCTTTCAAAAATCTACCCAACTTCCAGCCAAAGTTTCTGCCCTCCCATTCGGCACAAAGTACTTTGCCGAAAATATTCATCAGCATCCCCAAAAAAAAAAACCCATCGCAACTCGTCACTTGCCATCCCTCCCGTTGCGCTACTCCCGTCTGCCACATCCTGCCAAACAAGAAACTACACTCAAATGCTGCCTGTTGACAGAGGCTGTGCGAGAGTCAATGGTAAAAATTGTCTGAAATCACTACCCAACGGGGAACGGGCGCACCGTTAGCGCAACCGGGCGTGACGCAAACCGGCAGACAAACCTGCCCCGAACGTACGTGTCGCACGAGGCACAAAAACAAACAAAACCGCCCCCGGGGAAGCTACCGACGGTTTGCCGGACAGCAGCCGAAGAAGCGGAGCAGAAGTGTGTCCCTGCACCCATCCCACCAGCGCATTATTTTTCATCCCTCGCCAAAACTTCCCAAAACGCGATACATGGCAAGATAAACACAGACACAATATTTTCATTTTGTGCATCGCTTCATCGCGTCGTCGACAGGGGGGGGGGGGGCTAGAGGAAGAGGGAGGCGAAAGAAAAGTTGGGCCTGTTGGTTCGTCAAATAGAAAAGCTGTCCCCCCCCCCCGAGCAGGACACTCCACCGAAAAGGAAGCGATGGAGCGATCTCAGCATCGTCCGGGGAAACTTTTGATTTTGTGCTGGCGTCCTAGGCCTTACTTTTCCCAACAAAAAAAAAACACTCTGTGAAGCAACCGAAAAAATCCGTTTCCGTGCGCCGAAATCCACCTTCGTCCGAGTAAGTTTGACGGGAATCGGTAGGAAGAGCAAATAAATAGTCCCATGTTAATGTCCCGCCGTGGTTACGGGTGCTACGGAGATTAAGATTATTTTTGGTAGATCTTGCTTTTGGGCAGAACCTGGCAGAACCTTGGCTGACCCAAAGTGAGAAAGAAAGCCTTAGAAGTCTCGGTGTACTTTTGGCGATGTACAACACACGCTATCTTTAAATGTCAGTCCATCGATTAACAGCGTTCCATAGTGGTAAGCTTGCTGTAGCCGATAAAATATGGTCCACACGGTGACCAGGGCGAAAAACCAAGCACAATCGTTCGGCTGCAGATCCAAAAAAGGTTGCACAACGACCGGCAACGCGTTCCGTACGTAATCGCGACATAAGCAACATAATTCAAGCTGCCGCTCACCGAGGGGTTTACCGAAAGCGCAACCAAGAACCAATCTACACGCACCCGGCACAGCGTAGCCCGAGCGGGCGAAGGTGAGTACTTTTATTGAGTGACAATTTAATTCAACCTCGTGTCACTTATCTGATTCAATTTATTCTACGTGCGGCTTCCTTTGCTCCTTCGCTATACCGGGAAAGGGGTTAGGTTTTTTTCCACACATTTTCTTTCTCTCTCTCTCTTTTCCTCTTGCTCTCTCTCTCCCTCTCTCTCTCTCTGTCCCTCTCTTGCTGTTTGGAGCTTTCATATATAGTGGCGACACCTAATGAGGGTTCCCGGGTGTTGGAAGCCGATTCTCGCCCAACTGCAACCACCGTCAGGCATCGGGCAGTTGATGGATGTACATTTTCATCCCACTCCGCACTGCTGGAACGTGTGGGACAGAAGGATCAGAAGAAAAGAGCCTACATAACAATCTTCCTTCTTACTGCCCCTATGAAATGGGCCATGATAGGAAGCAGCAGTCCTCGCCTTGGTTGATTTTAGAGGAAGCCAGGAAGCAACGAAACGGTTATTATACGCCAAGCGCAAAAACAGAAGAGTTGTAACGACCAACTTAAGCTGTAAAAACGAGCACAAGAAATCCACACAGAGAGAGAGGGAGAGATAACACGCGCACCCAAACGCACGATGCACCCAATTGCCAGTTTCTGGGGGGAAACAGCGCAAGATGGCATCCAGCACGCCAACCTGGATTGACGTTTGTGCGGAAACAAAGAGATCACCGGATCGTGCCGCCGTACAGCCGATCCGGATAGCTCAACAGCCGAAGGGTGTTTGGAGTTAAACAAACAAACAATCAGTCTAACAAACTGCATTGTTTATGGTGCTGTTTTTCCGAATTTACGACTACCTTGCCGCAGAACGCGGAAACCGAAGGCATCGCGAATTCTTGCTATTGGAAGACTGGTTGAGCTCTAGTCGAGTTCTGTTTTGCACGAGCTGTGACATGAAGGGTTTTGGTTTTCTTCTCAACCTCTGTTTTCAACATATCCAAAGGCTCTGAAGAAATCCCGATACTAGTTTCGATAAAATACCTAGTTTTTTTTTTTTTCAACCGATAGTTCTTCGTCAATACTTAATAATTCTATACGCAAGGACATTTTTTCTTCTAGCTTGACACATCAACCATTAAAAATTAACCATTAAATTCAAATTTAGTGATACGCCGAAATGACTTTACTATCCTACACTTTTTTTATAAAATAATTATTCAAACAAATCTTTACTTACTTACTTACTTACTTCGCCTGCTGCAACAAACTCCGAAACCGCTCACGATCTAGCGCTGTCGTCTGCCAATCCGTTATCCCGGCCTTGATGGCGGACGCCTCAACGCCATCTTCCCACCTCAGCTTGGGCCTACCACGCCTGTTCTGTCCATGTGGACGGCCTAAGAGGACTTTACGGGCTGGGTCGTCCGGGTCCATGCGTATAACATGGCCAGCCCACTGGAGCCAGGCGAGCTTAATCCGCTGAACAACGGAGACATGTCATATCTTTATAGGCTTCATATTACATAATTTTAACGCATAGAAAAGTGGGGCATTTCCGTATTACAACGAACATTTAAGGATTTCTATATCAATCATATCATTGTTGTTTCCAACGATGTGGATGATGGGGCGAACAGACGCGGGATAGGATTCCGCTTGCTTGAGACTATATTGCATAGCTCAGGGAATCGGAGGGACAGGAAACATGAGTTAAATACAGGAACAGTTTTGTTTAGAGCTAGTTGAAACACTTTACAAGCTGGTGAAACTCTCCCACAGCTCGCAAATTTGTGCTCAAGTGTTTCATCTAGTGGACAGAATCGGCGGGTAGCGCAAGATCGATTTGATCTCTGCATAATCATTCCATGCTGTATCTTGTTATTCGGTTAAGTGTAGATCTTTGTAAAGATGTTAGTTGACGGCTAACTATGTTGCACCAAATCTTCCTCCAGTTTAGGCCCGGAAGCTCTCGTACTACTTTCGCCAGTGTTAGACGCTCGATACATCCCTTATAAACGGCTTTAGCTTAAACGGTGGAAATCGTTAATTTCGGTATATATGCTAGTTGCTGAATAACTATCTTTTAAGCAAGGATAGATTGGTGGGATATACGTTAAGTTGGGTGGGTTCCCAGCATGAGTTACATGATGGGCTCCAATCTTCAGAGATGTCTGTTGCGCGACATAACGGCTCGTTAAAGGAAGGTGTAAATTCATTCCCCCTCGATTTCTAGGGAGAGCCAACTGTTCTAGTGAAATGCCAAATCCTCCTGAGCCATTCCATAGAAATGACCTCATCATCCTGCTAATCAATTCTATGCCTGATTCACGTATCCCGCATATCGATGCAACGAACCAAATCTTCGGAAGGAGAAAGATGTTGAGACGTGTCACCTTTTGGTAAAGATTTAGCGATCTAACTCGATGCATCCAAACTAGCTGCCGGAGCTTTGCGATGATCAGGTCCCAATTGTGACACGTATGTTGACAGAAAACTAAATTCTAACAAACGTAGTCAATCTTCAGTGCGAAACCATGGAACAATTATCGGTTCGGAGGATGAAGCCAATATCTATAGACACCGTTTTTCCTATGCTAAGTATTGCACCAGAGTATCTATCGAATACCTGTATCGTAGCATTCACACTCTCGATTGTCAAGCCAGAAGTAGTCACCACTGAGATATCATCAGCGTATGCATGAATTTGGTCATCCTGGTTGCAGCATATACTTTGTAGTTAACACTAAGTCACAAAACATATCTAGCTTCCTAACGGCTAAAGTCTCTATAAAAATAATAAAAAAATCCTGAATCCTATTAGCTTACATAAGCGTACAATAGCATATGTACTTATATTGCATAAAAGAAGTTTGTCCAAACATTCTTAAAAACTATTGAAAGCCACTCCAAAATCAAAAACGAATATCCAGCATCATGCCGGTGACCATAGAATTGGATTGATAAAGATCTGCAGAAAAAATATAATTTATGCTTACCATTTAACTGATTTTGAAGCAGTCTGTCTGATCCAAAAGCTTTCAATGTGTTTTTACAATCAAAACAATAATCTTGCTCTTCTTTTTGTCGTTGTCGTTGTTTTAAAGTTGCTTTAAATATGTTCCATATTTAAAAACAATTTTGCATCTGGAAAAGCTTAGTGCAAAACTGTTGTTACAGCCAGCCTGAAAGTGCAGCCATAATAAAAGCGTCTTAAAATATGCTGCAGCTTTAGGGACATTAAAAATGATGCTCGGCACGGTCGTCCCTCATTAAAGTCTTCTTGAATGTATCGGGAAAAATGTTAACAATTTTAATGGCGTAAAGAGTTACATGCAGCGCCCATGTACACATTGGTTTCAATAAATCATTTTGGAACTGCCCAGCCCGGATACGTTTACGATAGGCGGTGATATTTTATGACGTCTCGTCCATCGCCAGAAGAGCGCTATCCGGAACATGGCCCGTCGCGTTTGATGGACCACTAATTAGATCACGATGACGTTCAAACCAAACAACTACCCGTACACAATGACCCAGGCAATCGTCCAAACCGCGTCCGGTCGCCTGAAGTGTAGTATGTCTTTTTACGGTTTTACAACCTCCCCTTCGGTTTCGGGTGCTGCGTGTGGCCAACCAGCCAATCGTTCATCAAAAGTCTATTTACTGTTTTACATTCCGGTACCTTGAGGAGTTTGTGGTCGTTTTTTTAGTGCGAGTTTTAAAATCACTTAACAAGACGCTTGGTTTCGTTTCGTTGGCCCTCCGGTGGAACAGCTTTTGGCGCCCATTGCATTGTGGGATTTTTTCTCTTTGTTGGAGTGGAGCTAGTCCTGAAGAACTGGGGTGGGTCAAAAAGGGAAAGTTATATTTATTCTGTTTTCAATGTTCCGTTTTATTATGATATAACTTTATAGCTGGAGCTCTGCGTGCGCTCGCCCCACATCCGACCAGGGTTTTGCGGGATCGCGCAAAAAAAAAACGAAGCCCATCGTCCTCGGCGGTTCGACCGCGCTCCAAACCGCGAAGGCCACCGTCGTGTACCTCACCGACCGATGTCGTCAGCCTGAAAATCGTTCTCACTCCCCGATTGGCGCTGTTTTGTTGGTTTTGGATCGTAAAGCATTTTTTAACCTTTTTGAAAATGCAGCCCCGCCGCGTACGGTCGATGTTCCAGCCGATGTTATTTTGTTGTAGAGCGCGCGGTTGCCACTCCACCCGCCATCCTGAGGTTCCGCTGTCTCGCCGACGCTTTCCAAGTGTACAGACGTACCACTGACGCCTGACACCGGGCAGATAGAAAGGCGTCTACCAAGGCGTCTGGACTTTCGAACTGCACCGTGTACACGCCAGCCAAGCTTCCACTCCAGCCGTTTTGCCCGTGGAACGGAGCGCGACCAGCCAAGTGACACACGCGGTCGCCGGTCCCTCGGTGCGCGAGGTCGGGATCATATTTTGATATCGTTTATGGCATCAAACATCGTGTCGTGCCATGTTTTGCATGTTGGTGATACTTTTTTTTGCTTTATTATTTGCTGTCGTTGTTGTTTCTCCGGGTTTTTCATTGCTTGTTTTGTCGTTGCCTGCGCTCCTCAAAAGTTCTCGTGGTGCTCTTGGACACTGTGTTCTCAACTGCTCGTCGCATTTACCCTCCCGATGGAGGGGGTTGGGGCAGCAAGGTAGGCTCCAAGGGTAGAGATCCAATCTAACTGCACCTGATTATAGAGCTTGCGCTGCAGCTCGGCCCGCAGCGGCAGTATCTCTGTGCAAAGAAACGTGTGTAAGTCTCCGAGGGTGTGCGAGAGCGGGAGGAAGGGTTTGTACGTGTGTGCAGGCGCGGTTAAACTTGTTTGCCGTTGGCAGTTAAATTAGGGCAAATGAAGATGTTACGCGATGTTCAAGCAGGGCACGATCCAAACGGCGCGGTGCGGTCGACGGTCTGCTCCAAAAACCGGGTCCTTAGGTACGGTGGAATATGTGACGTGCGGTACGCTATAGGACACTTCTACAATAACAGCAACGTTGACGACGGCAAAAAAAAAACAACGAAAATCCACTGTGCGATACATCGCCGACAGTGCTTGGTTTTGCAGGACATGAAATAATAAATAATTAAAGCGACCGTATAACAAGTCAACCGTCACGAGATTCTCTTCATCGCCCCAACGGGACGGCACCGACGGCAGCTGGTGGCATGGCATGGCAACTACATCGCTGCGCCCGGAAAATCCTCGTGTGCCGGCAAACATACGGTTTTAATTAAATCGATGTACCTATTGGACATCAGCTAGCCCGATCAGGTTGAACAACAGTACAACATTACACTTCCCGTACAGCGCTACACGGGAACTAGTTTCGCTGCTTGGGTAATTATCGGCCCGCTGCGTCCTCCACATCTACGCCTGTTGGGATGCAGTGCAGGAAATGAGTAATAAAACCTGGGCTCACAAATCTAACCCTAAAAACCGACAGTTCACTGTAAGGAGACACTTAAGATGCAGCGAACAACTCCAATGTCGGAAGACATTCCAGCAATCGATGCCACTCTACATTCTACCGATGGTCCACGGCAGTCGCCGGTCTGGGAGCGAACACTTCATCGTCAAACGATGTCCAACCAAGGTCGGAAGCCGTACAGTGAGTGGTTGTGGTCCCGAAAGGTAAGCAAAACCGCAACGTAATAGACGTACGTCTCTTTGATCCACCAACTCCGTTCGCAGTGATGGCCAGGTGATGGATGCAAGCGATACGCCGATATCAATCTTGTCCTTCTACCCCATTTAACCTGCGTAGTGGATTAGAACCGGGCGGTACATGAGATTGCATTCTACTAAAAGAAGCCGCTCTTCAAAAACCACACAACAGCCACAGAGAAAGGCAGAGAGAGAGAAAGTATCGAAATCAATCCCATTTGCTAGTTTTTGGGGTTGATGGTCCGCACTTCTTTGGTCGCTGCGAGTGTCACTACGTACCCGTAATGAAAGGAACGTTGCATCCATTTACTCTGGTTGTTGTGTTTCTTGGGTGCTGTTGCTACTACGAAACAACATGTTGTCCGGGGACGTTTGCAAAATTAAAGGCATCCGAAAAGTCTGCACCCCTTCCTGCTGGTTTTGTGTCAATCCAGCCGCTGGATGACAGCAGCCAACACAACGGATACACACGAAAAAAAAACCTCGACGATACTATCAAACTCCATCAAAGTCGGTGCATGTGTGGGTGTTCCTTTGTATCGGTTCAAGTGAAAAAAAAACGGGTACAGAAAAATCCTCACCTCACAGAAAAAAAGGGACGGAATTTCAGAAAGAAGAAAAACCGACAAACGATTGAGTACAACCAGATACAACTGTATTCGGCCAGGTACCTTCCGCTCCACCGCTTGCCTCAGGTGGGTGCACCACGATAGCACAAACACTTGCCATTCATCTTCGCATGTCAGTGGCCGTTTATCAAGCTTGCTTCACCTACCTACGTACACGTATCGCTCGCTTGCAAGTGGCAATCGACTTTTTTTTGTATGTTTTCTTTGAAACGCTGCATTAGTACTACACCTCGGAAAACTTCCTTAGGTCATCTTTGACGTCGCACGGTGTGGCACGCAGCGGATATTGTATCAAAAACTTGGACAGCTTTCCATTGCAGCGGTACGCCAATTAATATGTTTATCATTCTTTTCGTGCCAAAGCTACGTAATATATTCAAATGTTATGCTATCTAAACTTAGCTGTTACTTTAATGTACTTATTTAATTTTCTGCAAAGATGAATTCATCATTGTGATTTTCAGACAAAATGCATAAAAAAAATTATGGAACATTGGTGTAAAACATATTAAGGACCTTAACACCATTAAATATGAGAAAATTATTTAATGTAACTGACAAATGAACCTACTCCCGAACATCCCGAAAAAATATTATTGTCCTGTTCTGTGCTGCAGACTGAATTTAGATTATTCAAATTGAAAAACAAATGTTTGTCTAGTGAAATTTCGACTGAAGGTGTCTGCTTTATGGTAGGCATAAAAATCATTGTCAGTCAATAGTTATTTAAAAAAACGCCAATTTTATAACCACAGATTTGCCATCATTGATATATTTAAAATGCAATAGTGTGGTTGGTTTGATAATTTAAAGATCGTTCATGCCAATGAAGACGCACCTAAAATATTCTGTAGCATGTAAATGTGTTGTTTAATATATATTTCCTACTTCTCTTCCTGCAAGCTGTCTTACTATGCGTACCTACGAGTCACGTTAGCCAGGTTCGTTAGGCTCTTAGGCAGGCCAGGTTCATAATATCCGTTCATTTAGATACCTAAAAAATGTAAGGTAACATTTGTTCCTAAATTATATCCACAATCTATCACTTTTTGCTGCCCGAACATTTTTTATTGCATGAGAATCAAATTTACGAGTATCGTATTTTTTTGTTGTTGCGGCAACATTTTTAAATAAATTATTTGCTTGCTCATAATGCTGCAAAGCTATCGTAACATAATATTCATCTGAATTGTTTTCAAATATTGCAAAACATCTTGGCCTAAACAATATATGTTCCGGCAATAAATTTCCACATGGACAGAGGAGGCGTGGAAGGCCCAAGCTGAGGTGGAAGGATGGCGTTGAGGCGCTCACCATTAAGGCCTAGGTAACGGATTGGCGGAAAATTGGATTTTTCTTTGACTTTGACTGTGCTTTTGTTGAAAAGTATTCATTTGTTTGACAGCTGTTGGAAGCTTCGGATTGCAGTTTACACGTTGAAGTAAAACTTATGTCCGTCCATCACCCACATTTCATCCCACCGTTCTGCACTCATGCGGTCTGGTCGAATCTTCTGCCAAGGCACACTGTTTTCGTTTTACAGATTTTCACTCATTTGATTCTCAGCTCGATAGCTTCACACACTCATGTGTGTATATTCGTGTGTATGTGAGTGTGTGCATGCGAGTTTGTGCCACTACTGCTCATACTACTGCTTGCACCGATATTCGAATTGGTGTTGCAGACGGTGAACGATGGTCAAAATCATTTACGTACAATGGAAAGGCCGTATGAACCCGAGTGCCCAGTTGACCGGTAACTGACAGGTGTACTGGACGTAGTATATACACAGATCCACCAGTGCCCCCCCCCCCCCCCGATTGGAGCATCTGTGTTTTTTCGTCAAGGTTGCTGCGTCGATTAAAACTGGCCAGCGGCATGTACCGAGTGAGTGTGGTCAGAACCAGAAGTACAAAAAAGATGGAATCTGTCAACCCCTAACATACACACACACACTTGGTTGGTTCTAGGAAATGTAATCTGTCCTTTCTTGTCATTGGTTACGGTTTTGGTCCTTTCGTAGCAGCGCTGGACACTCTACTGCATCGACGTCTATTAAACATGGCTAAATATTCCCGGTCTCCCCAAACCCCACCCTTGCGAAAGGATAGTTCACAGCTATCGACAGATGCATTGCCGATATCGATACCAAGTTTTCGCCCTAATTCTATAGGCGGACACTTTTGCCAAACCCGAACGTCCGGGACCATCCCTTTCGATGTAGTTGACCTCGATTCCATGTGGCCAACGCGGTGCGAGCGCTGATGGAAGTTTGATAGGGAGTTCTTTTTTCCGTGTGAGCGTAGGTTGGTATGTTTTTTTCATTTTCTTAGTCGCTTTGTCATCATATCGTTTGCTTCGTTTGACGCTTTGTGCCTTTTTAGGTCGCTATTATTTCAGCAAAACCCTGTGGCAAGGAATTCAGCTGGAACGGTACGATCCTGGTGTATTGTACCTAACGTAACGAACAACTTCTTGTCTCTTTTTTTTTTTGGCTTCTGGAGTCACTCTGTTCATTAGTGCTATTAGCTTGATTGAAACCTTCGGAAATTCTTGGTACATGCCTCTACTTCTGTTTGGAACGCAATGCCACTTCAAAGCGTCAGCCATGTCACCTTGCTCCACGCAAATGGAATTCAGCTTAAAAGAAATGAGACGCTCGAACATGTACAGATACATTGGAAATCAAATTATGCAATTGCATACATCAATTCAACGGTGAAAGATTTATCGGCAAAAAAAGCCTTCTATTGATTTCAACTCTGCTATTCTCAGCGTTTCTGATCCAGGCTTCTGTTTCCTTTTTTTTCGAACCTTGCAACATCTTCACTTTTTTGCTAAAAAATCATGCAAGTGAATATGAGCTTGCATTCAAAGTGCCCTGCACCATGATCCTTTAGTGAGAGTGCCACGAGGAGGCCACTTCGATAAAGTGATTAACAACACCCATTTACCCTAATTGCCTTCCAGCAAGATATGAAGCTTTTTTGTTTTTTTCAAAAGCAGTACGCCATCCTTCACATTCTTTTCTCTCCAGTTGTCCCCCGCCACTGTGCCAAAGTGCAACTGACCGGACGTGTCGTCGATCGCATCGGTAACAAATTGTAAAAGTTCCCCGTTTACTTGGCGGGAAATAAATTTTCCCCATTCGTTCGGGTGGGTTTGCATAAATCAGGCAGTAACGAAATTAAGCACTGTTACGCACAGTAGGTAGTGTGCTGGCCGCTCACGCACAGGCAGCTGGCGTTCTGCAATTTGGCTGCTTCGAGGCTCAAAAGTGGCTCAAACACTTTCCCATCCAATGGGAAGATTAAGATGCATTGCGATGTTGCATTTGCAAGAGGAGATTTTCCAATACCATGGTAGTGGGAGGAGGTGTACGCAGAATTACAAATCGTCTTCAAATTCATAATTTATCTGCGTGGAAAGTGCAGAGCAAAGTTGGCATGAAAGCTGTATCCGTTCTGTGGGACCTATTTCTTCTTGACAGCTGGGAATTATGTTGTTCATTTTAGTCTCAAGACCGCATGCAGCGGGCCAGTACTGATCCTTAGAATAATAGTAATAATTACTTCCAAATCCAAGGCGCTACAGAGATTGTAATTAACTTTGATATGTCTGATTGAGATGGAAAAAGCTTACTTTACTATTCATCACTGTACTGATTTACTGACTTATCTCTCTCTACTTCCTTATGCGATTTTAGATACACACACCTCCCACTGGCAACTAAACAACTAGAGAGTAAAGGCAGCGAACATTCATAGCTGCTTTAACATAAACAAACTTTTCTATTTGTAAGTGTTCCCCCTGTTTGTGGAACTTTATGATTGGCAACGACACTGTAAACGGCATTTATTTAAATAAAGTCAAAAACGATTAAGAACTTGCTACAAAAGTTGTAGTAAAGCTCAAAGCAACGGAAGAGACTCGAACCGCAAGATACTCTCTCTCTCTCTTGAAATATTAATTAACCGCCCTGCGCTCTAACGGATAAGGCTAGCGAGCGCTCTCGCACCACGCCCGCTAACTGTTAAATAAAACACACTCGCAACGACGCCTTTCGCTACCCAAGCCAAACAGAGCAAATCTAAATTCGCTTACTTTTAATTGCTTTCCATTAAAAACCTCGTTTCATTAACGCTCCTTACCACTGCTAAGTAAATAAAACCTAGCTTTATTCGCACGCCGCTATCGATGCAGCTATTTAAACCGAACAGTAATAAGGCATTCCACAGCAGATCGCAAAATAGTGCGCTCTAGCCCCTTTCGTCCGTCTTCGCGCCATTCGCAAACATTCGGTACGCAAATATCGGGGCTTGCGAATCGGTTCAGAATTCAGAATCTTCTCACCCGCCCGAGATACGATCGCGACCGGCTGTGCAGCGCTCGTAGCATCGGGCCAGGATTATCTGCATCCAACGCATACAACGAGGAAATGGAAAGACACACAGGAGAAGGAAAACAACAACAGCAACAGAAAAAACCAACATACTCTAAATCTATCGACCACCTTCTCGGTCCGATCGCGCGGTCCCCGGGCTGGCCGATGGCAGTGATCCATTAATCTTCGACACCTCTTAAACGATTGCAATTATTTAATTTCAATTGGAGCTACTCCACAAGTCGGATGCGGCGAAGAGGCGAACCGTGCCGGTATGCATGGGTGTTTGTACTGCCGAGCATAAAATGGGGGGGGGGGGGGGGGGGGTGAGGGGTATACGGTGGGAGGTGTGCAAAATTCAACAACCCAAACAACCCCGAAACAACAAACACATTATCCTTTGATCCTATCTACCAACGCGCTCTTCTCCACGCCTGCACCTCATCGTACTGCACCCCCCCCCCCATCTATCTATTAGATCTTGCTTTCCTGCTTCGCGCGCAAGATGCAGCGCCGGATCGGTTCTCATGCAAACTGGGTAGAGACGGGGGCGAGGGGGGGGGATGGGGTAGCCTGCATAAATCCCAGACATAAAACGCCAAGGTATCGCGGAATCGTTCAGCGAGCATGCTTGTCCGGCTCGCGGCGACCCGCGCGAACAGATTTTATTTATTTATCGATTGGCACATTTAAATTTAAATACGAACATAAATAAAGCATTTTCTCGCTTCGGTCCCCGGCCCGGCCCTTGCCACCCTGGTCCCAGGCCCGGTTCCCACCGCCGCTAGAACGGGGCACCGAAGACGAACCACCGGCAGGTAAGAACGGTTCAAGCATGAATAAATAAAAAAAAAATGGACAAAAATTCGCTAGGCGTTACCGCCGTTATCGGCCGAGACTTGGTCCGCACGCTGCCGCTGGTTGCGTTGGCGCACTGGCAGGAACGAAAGAAACAAAAAAAAAACAAACGCCAAAGCTTCTCTCCGTTGCCATCGGCTGCACCGTCAGCTTTACCTTTATTTTGTTGTTTGTATTTTCGATTCTTTATTTTTTAAACGATGGGGTGAAGGAAAAATTGCACCACTCAACGCATCCGAGCGGAGAGCACTTAATGAAAGCGCTGTTCCGGTGAGCGATAAATGGGCTGAACCGGGAAGCGGGGTGGTTCCAGCACTATCGTGCACAAAATTTTTCGGGCGCCCACGCCTCCGTCACACCACCCGCGTCCTGCGCTTATCACGGCAACCCGGGGCAGTGCCGCTGGTTTCGAAGGGAAAACTCACTCACCCGTCCGGGCCGCGCCCTGTTCCCACCCCCGCAGGAAAGTCCCGCCGTACCTGAAGGGGCCGAAGGATTAAAAAGTGTGTCCGTTTGTTTGTGTCGCCATCGGACGCAACATTCGCTTGGTACGCAGTTTTGGGATGCGAACAGGGCCGCAGCCCAAAACCTCTTCCCCCTGTACCGGGTGAACGGGGGCAGCACGGCGCGGAGCATCGAGGACAACTGCGAGAAGAGATATTTCGATGAATGTGCTATAAATCTTGCTGATTGTGACGCTGGCGCAAAAACGGCTCTCGTGCCTGGTACTCGTAATTCAATTCCCACCTTTTGGGTTCTCGTTTGTTTTGTGAGTTCTTTTCGCTTTGCTTCCCCTTGTTGCATCCACAGTTTTCCCGCCCCGCCGCTTGCTTACGTGCCAGGATTGCCCGTGTTTGCTCGTCGTCGTTCTTCACGATATCTTACCGAGGCGATTGGAGCGGCTCGGGCCAGGGACCGTCTTGGGGACTGGAACTAATTAAAAGATATAGTCAGCACCCTCGGCCTGCAGTCTGAGAGAAACCTACACAATCGCAGCTGCAGCACGCCAGATTGCAACAGTCCGCGCCAGCCTTCCCCCCCCCCCCCTTAGGAGACTTGTCGGGCGGGAAGAGATACGGGTGTTAATCAATCTTCAGCTACGAGCAAAACGCACCCCGGACGCCAGATTTATCGCACTCGGGGTCCCATTTCCACCCTTTCTCCCTCGCCTTTTTGCTCTTTGTCTTTTCTCTGGACAGTTTGATCGAGCGCAAAGGGGGTGAGGTGAAAGTTGTAGGACACGGTCGGGATATCACCAGACCACGGGGGCAGAGGCACAAAAAATCAATTCAAGTGTCCACACCGCACTGTCCACACGACAAAAGCACATCACGGCCGGACGTAGTACCTGGCCGAGACATCACCGCGACGAATCGGTGCGGACCCAAACGGGCCGGTTGACAAGAATTATGGAGCGCTCGAATTTAAAACTCCAACATCTTCCCTACTAACCCCCATCCCTCCCCCCCCGCCCCCTCTTCCTACCTTTCCCTGGTGCATATACTGCCCTAGAGTGTTCAAGCAACACCCGGGCGTTGGTAGATAATTCCGCGACGCAGCCAATCGGTCGTGAATTAATTTCAAGCATTCGGTGATACGCCCGGACCCGAGGGTGCAACAAATCAATTGCCAACGATGAAGCCACACATTTGTTTCCGCGCAGCTCGGGGCAAGCTGGCGGGCGGTTTAACAAAACGGGCAACACCAGTGCCGCACCGCCGCACGGCGACGGATTTAAAATCCCAGCAGCGCAACGGTGTCCGACAGCTCCGGGCGTAATCGGGTTTGTAAAGAGCGCGAAAATGTCAAACCCTTATCGGTAGGGTTGAAGTGAGTTTGATTGATGGTATCGCATTGCGGAAGGAGGAATGGGGGTTAGTACACGCAGCGGTACACGACATATGGATCGACATCGGTTGTGGGTAGTTGGAGCAAAACGCAACAAACATCTTGTAGCGTCATCAATATCTTGGCGAAGTAACTTGTTCACTTGCGCCTGTTTGCAAATGGTGAAATGATGCTTTGGTAGCGATAAGCGTTTATTGTGGTTTGGTTGTTTGATGCCATTTTGTTCGCCCCGCTCGAACATCACCTGTACAGTGCATTTGTCTCAGAATTTTCAGTTTTTAGCGATTAATCTTCTCAATGGAAAAGTGCAACGCAGCGAGTAATTCCCAACCTGTGGTCAGTGAAATCAAAAACAATATTCTAGGGCATCTTTTTGCGATACTATGTATACTATAAGATACTAATAAAGATATCTCATAACATAGTGTTACAGCCTTTCAAGATCATAAGCTCCCACTTTGCGGATCCCAACGAAAACCTCTAAATGAAAATATTGTAGCGTGAAAACTTCATTCAGCAACAGCTCAAACAATGAGTAGCAATGTTTTTTTTACGTTGTTTTCTAAGTTTAAAGTTTGTAGAATCGCAATTAAAAACATTTTCAAGATATCGTCTCTAAATCAAAATCCAGTATCAAGGTACGTATCAAGGATCTGCCGAACAATATTTACCTTTTATTTACAATTCTGAGTTTCTTGGCCTGTAACCGATGCCAAGAAGGTATACCAAAAAAAAATATTTTACCTAATGGAATATTAAGAAGCAAACGTCATGGTAATGTGCATTGTCAGAAAGGTAAAAAATATACTCAGCTCTGATTCATAACTGCTCACCAAAATGTTGTAGAATTCACTGGATAAAGTTATACGGATTACAATGGAAGGATTAAACATATAAATCTAGTTGGATATGAATTCTTCTTCGGTGGCACAACAATCCCTGCAGGGTCTAGGCCTAACCAGATCACTAATGTGTTTTGACTCCTTCTGTGACTGAGTGTACCCATCCATATCAAGATTATTAATCCTGCGTACGGGGGTGATGTGATTAAGTGTAACCATAGCAGAAGAGTCAATTCTGCGTATCAGGAGCGGTAGCGGCCCGAATGGGATTCGATGCAACGTCGGGCCTGTTCGTATGAAACATTGCTACGACGCTACCCGCTACGCTATGAGACCACTTAGCCGCCTCCTGGGCGTTACTACGGAATTAAAACAAAATATTGCAACCATAACCAAGCATTAAAACACGGTTAAAATTTATGACAAGATTCTTAAGGAAAAAAAAACTGCAGTTAAACCCTTGTAAGAGAAAACCCAAGGAAACCCTATAACAATCTCTCATATGAGGGTGCATCTCATAAAAATCAATGAAAACTATCAGTTATTTAGCAGTGCATCGATGGCAGAATGTAATATTGGCTCTCTCATAGGCTAATTTTACCCCTCTAGTAATGGAGGAAATGTTCTTATGTGGGTTCATAGAAGATGCCCATATACCAACCAGGGGGTCCACAAACGAGTCACTTATATACCAGTATTGGATTATAGATTGAAGAGGACTGCATAAGGGAACTACGACAAATGAGCATAACGAAGACATTCTCGATATTGCGTTCAAACAAGTGATTTGCAACGTATTCTAGGATAGCAACGTGGCAAGTATACTTACTTACTTATCGGGCGCTACAATCGTTTTGCGGTCTTGGCCTGCAACAACAAACTCCGAGACTGCTCACGGTCTCGCGTCGTCGTCTGCCGATCCGTTATCCCGGTCTTGATGGTGGACGCCTCAACGCAATCTTCCCACCTCAGCTTGGGCCTACTTCGTCTCCTCTGTTCATGTGGACGGCCTAAGAGGACTTTACGGGCTGGGTCGTCCGGGTCCATGCGTATAACATGACCAGTCCAACGGAGCTGGGCGAGCTAAGGCGAGTCCCTCCTCACGTATGGGGCCAACAATCCTCCTGAGCATCTTCCTCTCGAACGCGGCTAAGAGGGTTTCGTCAGTTTTGGACAGCGTCCTTGTTCCAGAGGCATACGTGAGTACTGGAACTATATAGGTGCGATATAGTTCCAGCTTCGTCCGTCGCGACAGGTGTTGGGAGGTGAAATGCTTCCTCAGGCTATAGAATGACCGGCTGGCCGCCAGCATCCGTGCGCGCAGCTCGACTTCTATGCTGTTGTCGGTGCTGACTTTTGACCCGAGATAGGTGAAGTTTGGGACGACTTCGACAGCGTGTTCACCTATCTGTATATCACCCCTATGTAAGTCGGTAAGTAGGGCCGCTGGTGGTGCCACCATCAGTTTGGTCTTGTTAATCTGCAGCCCGAGGTCTTCTGCCGCCTGCTCGATCCTTTGGCAGGCTTCCGCAATATAGAAGAGCTGCAGACCAATGATGTGTATGTCATCATCGTATTTCAAGATCTGGGTTGACTTGTAGAAGATGGATCCGAGTCGCGGATGGCCCTCTCTAGCACCAGGTTAAATAAGAGCCTGGCAAGCCCATCCCCCTGGCACAGACCCTTGGTGATAGCAAAGGATCCTGAGAGTTTTCCATCCACCTTCACTTGGCATGAGACGTTGGTCATGGTCATTCTTGATATCCTGATAAGTTTGGTCGGGATTCCAAAAGAGCTTATTGCGTCGTAAAGTTTTATCCCGGATATGCTGTCGTATGCGGCTTTAAAATCTATGAAGATATGGAACGTGTTCAGCTGTTGTTCTGCCATCTTTTCCAATGTTTGCCGCATGGTGAAGATCTGATCAGCTGCCGAGTTTTCGTTTCGGAATGCTCTTTGATAGTGTCCAACTATCGATTCGACGTATGGGGCAAGTCGGTGTTGCCAAGACGCGAAGGGAATGTATTCTGAGCTCTGTTTATGATCTACGTTTTAAGAGCGTTTTAACTTTCGCTCGTAGAATCGCATCTTGTTTCTGGTAGTAAAGACTTATCTCATTTGTGCGAGGGCGGACGACCGTATCACTAGACCAACCAAGTAGTGATCGGAATCGATGTTGGCTCCTCGGTACGTTCTGACGTTTAACAGGCTCGACTGTTGTCGTCGGCTGATCAAACACGTGGTCAATCTGATTGGAAGTGGCTCCATCTGGGGACACTCACGTGACTTTGTTGATGTTCCTGCGTGCGAGATAAGTTCTTCCCACAATCAGATTGCTCGCTGCAGCAGAGTTGGACCAATCTACTACCATTATCGTTGCTGCGCTTATGTAGACTGTGACAACCAATGTATTGGCTTCCTACCGATTTTTGCATTAAAGTCCCCCAAAACGTGGCTTGTATGCCCACAGTAAATTTCTAGTAAGCAGTAAAAACTTCCCATGTCAAGAATGTACACTAAGTAAACAGGAAAAGCCAAAGCACAAAGCATTACTGCCTTGGTGGCCCTTCGCCCTGCAAGGGCACTCCATTCTAAATGTATGGGAATATGCCGTTTTAACATATTTTCTTAACTGCAAGGACGAATAAATATAAGCATCCTCAGATCTGGATGTCTATATGTTTCGCAATCGTTGAGTCCAAGACTTCGCTTCTTCTCTTCTGATTCGTAAAATCTTTACTATTACGTAATATTTTCAAAAAAACAATAACACCAGGGATAATACAGTGCCAGTATAAAAAATAATATCAATAACTGGAAAATGATCGCAAAATTGTGCAAATACGTAATAAAGCCTTCGTGGCGATAATGCAACATGCCATATTTAGCATACCTGTGCTCTGAGACGGGGTCAATGAGTTGCAAATGTTAAAACTTGTGCTATAATATTGTTCTGCTGAATCGTTTAAAACAAAACAAAAAACAAAAAAGAAGGATCTTCTAATAGAAATGGTTTATATTTATGAGTGATGTATAAAATCCGAAAACGGTACTCTACGATGCTGTCCACTTAACTGCCACATGGCATGAAAAATTGTTTCGATTCTATACCGGAATTTATTTTGTGTACTTAAAATCTACAAAGAATACTCATAAAGATAACAAATAACAACAACATAAACAGTTCGTGGAAAACTCAGACAACCGATTGATTTATTTCCTTTCGCTGAAACTCGTTTTCAAATCTTCTTTTGCCCATACACACACACACATACTTGTCGCACAATGGCTTGCCTGGTTGCGTCCTGAAGCGTTATTGATTCCGTTCAGTACGTTTTTGTGCTTTGCTGCAAGATAAATAGAAACCCGTGCCGTCGTTTGCCGAGATTGCTCGCCCATTGCTCCTTGGAAGCTCGGTAAGTTGATTTTTCACATTGAACGATATCACTTGCGAGCGGCAGCAGCTGCTGTTACTGTGACGCCTTCAGTTGCGGGGCAGAGCGCTCGCGAAACCGAAGACAATCCGATTAGTGATCCCTTTTGGCCCGGCGTCACCGAGTTAAATCTCCAAGCACGGCTACCGACGCTGTCGGGGGAAAGGAAAGAAAATAGGAAATAATACTCTCATACACACACACACACACATATATATATACACAGTGTATCAGTTGTTAAAAAAAGCGAAGAAGAAACCATTGATAGCGAGATGCTTAGGAAGATAGCCGGTACTCTTCCGGCACGGTGGCGGGAGGGAAGACGTGAGAACTAGCGCGCGCTTCACGCTGGAAGGTGTTGTAATCTGCGAAACAATTCTTTCGTTATCGCTCCGTCAGCCAGCCATTAAGCATCCGTGGCAAACTTCCAGAACTCCGGTCGACCTTTTCTTCTTTGCCCCATGATATCCTACTACCCCGTGACGCAGCGCCTGCCATTGTCTGCCCTTCCATTCGTTGCTACGGGCACGTGATGCGAACGCCTTTCCGATATTGATACGCGTACCGTATCGCCACTTTTCAGGATTTTATTTCAATGTTATTTATTTTATTTACAGTGCCCTCCCCACTTCGTCATCCCATCTTCGGCACCAAGAACTTGGATTTCAAACTGACAAGCCGTGGTTGGCGAGTTGTTTTCGTTTCATTTCGCTTTTTTTTCTACACTCGTTTCGTCAGCACCAGCATTGAGAGGTGGAGGCGAATTTTGAGACTCTCGCTGCGGAAACGGACAGGCGTTAAATGTTGCCGTGCGCCGTTTGCTGTTTGCACGAGAGCAATGAATATCCATTCACGTACTTATCGCTGCTATCGGGGATGATGGTATTTAGAGAGTAAAGATAAAGAGATGAAGAATTGTACAGGATAGAGGGGTTAAGCTGAGTGGAACAATTGAGAAATGATAGCTAGAACCTAGACCTACAGACAGCTAGCTCAAAAACTGTTTCTATAATGTTTTAAGATTTAAGGAATGTGAATGTTATTAATTTGGTTTCATAAAACTTTACCATAATTCTCAAAACATATGTATTTTTTGTTTTCAATATTTTAAAATATTTTGTTTAAATACATTTTACTTAGAATAAAATACGAATGTAAAACAAATTAAGATCAACTGCTTTCAAGGCACACAAACTCCTTAAAGAGCCTAATTTCACTGCATCTCAACGCATAATGTAACCAAGTAAGCGAACGATATTTTCATCATTCAGACAGTTGTGTTACGTCGTGAAAAACCCTGTATATGAATGTGTAGAGTTCCAAATTTTACGTCTACATATTTTTTTTTCATTTTCTAACTTTCCCAAAACATTCACAACGTTCACTATCTTTGCAATAAATCGGCTACAATAGAAAGAATTTGCAATACGGCAAACATACTAGATAAAATTAAACAATACATATCCTTCGAAGTGACATTACATGAAATAAAAGTGTATTACTAATAAAAAACCACAAATAGATCTCAAAATCATTTCTCAAGCCAAGTATCAAAATGTACTATAACAATTCTAGTATTCCCATAGATGGCCAACGCAACCCATAACAGTGAAACATCTCGAATACATGCTTAAATCCATTATAAAGTATCAGACCTACAGTTTAAAAAATATGAAAACGATTTATAAACAACATGTAGAAATATATTCCACGAAAAACAAAAAAATATAACTGTCGAAAATAACACTCTAATAAAGCATGTTGAATAAAATAATGGTACAAACACAAATCGTTAATGAAAAAATACTGTTCTAATAAAACTTCCTCTGTTCTAAAAAATCCTTCAAGCAAAAAGCAAATATCTAAAGATGAAAGTAAACACGCATACAAAAACAGATTAAGCTAAACATTTAAAAAAGAAACAAATAGCAAAAAAAGAAAAAATATTAAAAGATAGCAGGGTAGAAATAATCAAAAATACAACAAATAAATAGACGTGCTCTAACGTCTTTAGCATCATTATTCTAACAAAAGAAACCAATGGCAATAGAAAAAAACTTCTTCTTCTTTGGCCCGCTCATATCCGAGCACGTCTAAAAGACATGGCCAGGTCGCCAATCCGCTTCCAGGAAACTCGGTCCAGAGCTGCAGTCCTCCAGCCACGGTTGCATCCGATCTCCGACTGGTTCTGGTTCTGTAAAAGGGTTGGATCCGACGCCTCTAGAAGGCTACTATAGGCTCTCCTTCTCAACTCCTACTCAATACGTCCACGTCGTGCAGAACGGTAACTTGTTGCTCAGATCCAAGCTTGGGTACACGGGGAAACCCAACCCCTTGGGCGGATGAGCGGCAAGGCAGAATTGAGAGGTGGAATGGACTGCTACTCGCTAGCAGTTCATCTTTGAGCGTCTGTTCTCCATGTTAGGAGCGGCTCTAACCAGCGTCTGTTCCCCAGGTTAGGGGCGGCTGTACCATGTGTCCTGGCATCCTACAGGACGTAAATCAGCTAGGATGCGTAGTTCCACCGACGAGATAGGAGGCGGGGGGAGAGGCCTTGAAAGCCACCCTCTGTACAATTGCAACGAAGAGTTACCAAATAAAAAGACTAAACACAATATATAAATGGATCGTTATAAAATAAAAACATAATGTGCGAATATCACGTTGATTTCATGCAAAAAGGGGATCGTCATGCACCATACTGCAAGAAAAACTTTCAACGACGTATATTAATAATATTTTTCTACAAAAACAATGATAATCCAATCTAGGATTTAAAGGATTGCCATACAACTGGAATTAATCGCAAAGGGAAAGAATTTGCAGATTACCATAAAAAGCTTTCAACATACCTCCGACACAAAAACATAAAAATAAGCGCAAATATGATCTGAGCTGTATATAACACAGCTCAGACCTTAATAATATAATATATATACCTTTCCAAGATTATGATTCTAGCAGTGAAAGACCCTTTTCAGAGGCATGTGGTTGGGTCAGGTCGGTTGTCTAGTGGTAAAGATGTGAGCCTGTTAGGTGACTCGGTGTCGTATCTTGTCCTATTCGGGCTACTGGCGTCTTCCATGCACTAGAGATGGGATTAACAACTCATTAGCGTGAATTAAATCAGAGTTAGTGGGTAAGAAAAGTGAGTTAAATCTTTAAATCACTCTTCAAGAGTTATAAGTTATAAGAAAAAAATCGTGTCGCTGATTTTATTTTACTCACTCAATGTAAAGATTTAACTCGCTTACTCATTCTGAGTTGAAATGCACATCTCTACCATGCGCAGGGTTTACTCTCCTGCTATGGGTCCACTACTTCGGTCAGGAAAAACTGCCAAAATACATTATTGCTTATCTTAACCCTTTCAACGGTAGTTGTGCCACCCAAGAAGAATGTGGCTCTAGGAATCGCATGTCGAAAAAGAACTATATGCCTTTGTGTATGCTTTTATCAAACATTACGTTTTATAAATCGTAGAAGACTGCATCACACAGGCTACTCCACACAAGAAAAAGAAGAGGATCCAAGAATAATGGAACTATTGGCAATGTCCATGACATGTTCACTGGTCAACCCAAAACAATCGGTATTGCTAACACTTGCACCCGAAGCGGATAAGACACTAACCATCCTTTACACATCTACTCTGCCAACTTCTTCCGGCACGTGTGTGACGGACCGGGCAATGTTGTGATACGGTGAAATTTTCATCCCCAGATACCGATCTACGGCGGTTGGCACCTGGCACCAACGGAGGATGCTACTTCACGCCCCATCACTGCTGGGTCCTTCCAAACTTGAGCAGGTTTCGGTATTATTCCGCAAGCCACCGCAAAGCGAAACTCATTCACATACGTGTTTTTTTTTGCATGCATGGTTTAGTGCTTCAGTCAGAGTATCTGCATAAATCATCGCCACCGTACTGGTTTCAGCGCTCGCCCATCGGGACACGGGCAGCGGGGACAGAGCAAATAATGCTCGGGCTCGGGGTGAAAAGAATCGTCCATAAATTTTCGCCTTTTGCTTCTGGCTATCACCAATAAAGATTACAGATATTGTTATTACCATAAGTTTACCTTTTCGAAGGTCGACACTGGCCCCATTCACCAGCACCAGGCCAGGAGTTGGGGCAGACGCGTCGACAACAAGCGTCTACGGGTACTGCAATGCACCGCCGCAATGCCACCGTTTCACAGTTAGGGTGTCTCGGTCGGAGCTTTGACCAGGGGAAGGGTGGGCATAGTGAGCAGAACGTAAGAGTAACAGTTAATTTGTGATCTCCAAAGTATACGGAGACCTGCCCTGGTCGGTCTGCATGCTGAGTGAGCGTCGGTACAGTACAATCTTCCATCATGTCCTAATCATAACAATGGAGGGATAATAAAACGTGATGTTTTACCAATTCCCAACCGGTGCGTCCGATTTATCAGGATTTACCTTCCTGCCATTAGACTACTAAGCAGGCCAGCTGCGATTCGATTTTCCAATAATCGGTCCCAGGTATGCCGGACGGTTTGCCGTGTTAGTGTTACATTCATCGAGCTGCTTTCCAAACAAAGTAATTGGAACGTCTCGTATCTTACCGGGAACGGCATCGAAGTTTTCATTTCATTACTCCATCTAATCAACGTCCTTCTTCCAGATTTTCGGCCCCGCTGAGTGATTTCAAAGTAGTTCGATGAAAGAGTATTTGTCTGGAATGGGGCTTGGGAACCGATAAGCGGCAAACCAAAAGGAAGTCCTTTTCTGCGGGGTGTGGTGCTACCTCCGAATCGTGCCGGATGTCTATTAAACCGGATACCGAAAAATCAATACTATTATCTCCAGAAGCGAGGAGCTTAAACGAAGAATGCTTCTGGGGGCACCGATTGCATTGGATAATGTGTTAGAACCTCTCGCAAAGAACAACGTATTGCCGTGCTCCGCACCAGGACCGGTAACAGAACAAAAAATCTCCACCGTAACGAGGCATAAAAACGGAACATCCACCCTCGCGGCTACTAATCACCTCAGCTGTCAGGGCAGCAGGGCGTTCGATTGAAGTTGGTTGCGCACCCCATCCAGAAGCTCGATCGCGGCCGCAGCAGAATTCGTACCCAATTTCGACCCGACCGATGCTCACCTACCCACAGCACAGCGTGCTGCTGCCCATAACTTCTACCAAGCTTCTTTGCCACCGACGATATCGAGCTCGTGTATCACCGGAAAGCGCGCGCGCGACGCGACCATGTAACCCGGCGATGCTTCATTAAACGAAAGAGCCTGGCCTGCACAGACACCGCACATAACCCAAAAATAATATGGTGAAGATGGTGCGGCAACAGCAACAGAACAACAGGGCAAGCCGTCGCGAAAATGGACGCCCGGCGATGGTAAGGGGCTCGGCGCGGGAAAGGAAAATAATAAAGCTGACAATGTTAAAACGACACGGCGAAATAAAACCAATAACCGAATGCCGAATAGTCCCCTTTTGCCGGATTGCCCTTTCAATGCCACCTTCCAGCCCCACCCTCCTGATCGTCCTCCCCCTCCAATGGAGAGTTATGGGCTGAGCCGTCGCCCGCATCGCCAAAAGACACTCTCTTGGTTCCGATTTGTGCGCACCCTGACACCGGTACGATGCCGATTCCATCGGTAATATATCATTGTCGTTTCGTGGGGTGGTAGTGGGTGGCTGGGGTGAGGTGGATGCGTGCCCAGGGCCGGTGGTGTTGGAGGGAAGAGGAAAAAAAAAACAATGAACCATCGCGACATCGAGGACCTGCAGACTTGCAGCGGTTGCAACGAAACATCCAACCACTTGGGTCCATCGTCATTGCGTTCGCTCCATTGTGTTGGCCGTCTTGCCCGATTCCTGCTCCGGAGTGGCCGCACGGTGACGGTAAGTGACACGTTTCACGTGAGACGGCACCCGGCCCGAGCGTGGTATGGATTTGTTGCCCTACCCCCCCTCGCCATTCAATAAAATGCTCAAGACTAACATCCTCGTTATTTATTTATTTGCATTTTCATTTTCGCCAGCCTACGGTCCGGGCAACGGGGAGTGCGTGGTACTGCCGGTGAATTTGTTTTAACCGTTCGTGCTCTGTTGGAATTGTTTCGGGTGAGTTGCTCGCAGCCATTTTTGCCACCGCTTAACCATGAACCATGTTTTTATTTTCGAGAGGCTGCAACTGTTAAATAATTGGGCTTATTGCAAAAATGTAGCCATTGCTACCATTGCAACATATTATTTCGACTATTTGGCACTAGACATCGACGCATGTTGCTTCAAACTTGTACTATATCTTAACAATTTCAACAAATAGTTCTTATAATTTAAAGATTTTAAAATAAACAGTGCTGTTTTATAATATTGTAAGGTGTGTGATGACGATGTTTGATGACACAAAGACGTTAGTGGTGTATAAAACACTTTGTATAATAACATAGAAATGATGGATTAATTCCTCTTTTCACAAGTTTTGTGTTACATTCCCACACCCTCACTTACACTACGCACTGTCTCCCACAGTCTTAAGCATACCCTTCTGTGACGTTGTAAATGATTCGTTTATCTATGTTAATGTTTTTCCAACATCGTTAACTCTCTAAACCAATATTGGAGTATTTTGTCTCTTCCTGGTTGAGAATGTTCCACTGATACAGAAAATCAAGCAAGATCAACTGCTTCTACCGCCTTTTACCTTCACCATCATGTTTACAACCAGGAGAAATCATAAGTCCTATTTCAGTGATTTTTTAGATTTAAAAATAAATTAGAAAAATAAGTCATTTCTCATATCCCTGAGGGTTTCATCGATACCTCAATACAACGTAACTTACTACTAGCTTTCCTCCTATCCTTATCGTTAGTGATTTCACGTGCTGCTAATTCCTTTTATCTAAGCAATACGGCCTGGCCGTTACTACCGAATAAAAAAAAATCCTTTTATCTAAATGTTGAACCCAAATGTCATATTTCAATCACTTGTTTAGTGTAAGATTTATGCAAATTATGTACCCTATTTATTCGCAAGCTAGTAAACATGAATCGTTCGGTACGTAAGCTAGTTCTATATTTAGTCGATTTTCTACCTTTTTTATAATAAAGATAATGTGATAAAAAAAACAAACTGTCTAAGCAAAACAGGAATTCAACGTGAGGTGCTGGAGACAAAGGGCCATAACATTGTTCCAAAACTTTAAATCGTTCCGCTCATATGCTCACCCGAATGCATCCCAAAAACTTGGTCCTTCGAACCTGAACGTTACACAAACTTCTTCCTATATCAAACGCATCAATCTGCCATTTGGACAACGAGCAAGCTGAAACGAACACCAAGCGAACCAAACACAAATCACAGTTACCCAGCAACGTGGAAGGTGTTACAAAGACACTTTGCTGGCTGAAAGTCCAACCATGCTGCGACCCGGCGACCGGGGCTGGACCGATCCATCCATAAAATGATTCATTTATGCACCGCTGCCCGGGCCACCAGCTTTCAGGGCTTTGACAAATTGAGTTTTATTTCAATTGTCATCGAACGATCGTGCATCATTCTGTATTCCTTCCTTGCACCACATCCATCCACCTAACGCGCTAGGCTGTTGCCGTCGCTCAAGTGCCGTGAGAGTTTTCTCGGTCATCGGTGTTCAGTGCAAAAAAAACAACAACCACTGACACACACAGAAAAAGCCGCACGGGATAGCCTTAATTTCTTCCCCCAGTACGTAGCAGGTTATGATGCAAGGGCCGTGTAGCCCCGAAGAAACAATAGGGTTGCAATGGAACTACAGCAGCAAAACAAAAACTGGACCCTCAAGGGGAGTGAAATTACATATTCCTTTGCCACTCGCTGGCCGGTCGCCCAAATGGAAAAGGAAAAGCTGCATCATCGGAACGCAAACCGTTCAGGCAAATTGATTGTCATTTCAATTTAAATGTATGCAGATGAAGTCAATTCATCGCTCTGCTGCACGCTGAATGATGAGCCGCCGCCGTGGCAGGACTCGTCACACCGGCAAGCCTGGTGAAGAGCTTCGCAACTCTGGGTAGGGTAGAAAGATGAAATAACATCGTACATTCTTTCCCGTTTTTTACCTCAACAACCACGAGAACACTATGAAGTATGCGACATTGGTCTAGCTTCTTGGTTCTACTCACCTGTTTTTTTTTTCTCTCTCTCTCTCTCTCTCTCTCTCTCTCTTCCTCTTACGATCTCTGAAGTAATCCACTAAAAACAGACTTGCTCCAAAGCTCCCCGAAATCGGAAGATAAGCACAAAAACCTAACCTCAACACAACCTTTGGTCGGGCGGATGACGGGCTGCACCCCGAATGGTGGCGAGTTTGCGTGTTGCCGCTGTAACCGCGTTCCCATCGATGAGAAATATCCGATCGAAAGATCTGCGTTGCAGTAGCCAGGGCCAAATGCCTGCATCCGCTTCATGCAGGATCAGCAAACAGGGCAGGGAGGGAAAGGAAAGAAAGATCGAAATCTTTTCAACTGCTTCGGATTCGGATGTTTATGTGTGTCTGCGTGTGCTGCACTGCACTGGCGGCTGGACAGCGGGCTTCGGCAAGCAATCGGAGGTGCAATCGGTGCAGATGTCGATACGTAGAGGCTTCCCGCGCGCCCGGGAAACGTAAGGGAGTATCATAAATTATGGCGCGACTTCAACACGCTCTTCGTGGTACCGGGAGGGGTGCGCAACGTCCGCAATCCTCCCATCCTTCCTTGGACCGGGGGAGCCGCGTTGGCGGTGGCAGTGGCCCGGCATTGGCAGCGAGATACGGTACGCACTTATCAAGATCGTAATCCAGAAGAGGCCTGAGAAAATGGACCGGCAAACCCCGTGCTTCCCGGTGGATAAATGATGCATCAGGTGGTAGGAGGGGCGTACGGGGGTAGATGGAGAAGGATAGTCGTTTTCGTGACGAGCAAGTGTGTTGAACTTCTTTTTGCTTCCGAGGTCGATTAATATTGTGTTTTGAATGAACCCACCCTCAAAAGTGGTCATGTAATGTGCTGGAATGGGAATGCTGCGGATGAGGCTTTTAAAAAGACAATCTGTAACTCGGTACTGGTTATTGCAGTTTTGATGATTTATTTTGTGCAATTATAATAGTATTACAGGATTTATCCCTGTATTCCCTGTTATTTCGTAACAGGGTAGCATAAGTTGCAATTCCTAAGATGCATTTCGATGTTTGTCCAATACTTTTATAATCCCAATAAAATTGTCGTGTCATTATTAAATTATGTCCTTGAAAACCTTCTCGTTATCATGATACAAGATCCATGAATTGTCTTTTAACAAGTCGGGTCTTTCCTTATGCACTTTTTTACATTAAAATAATACTACTTATTTACTTTATTTACTACTTGTTTACTATAAACCAGTTTCAAACGATCTTCGAAAGCACAATACTAATTCTTGGGTGACACAACAATCCTTGCAGGGCCAATGCCTACCATATGCACTTTTGCACTTGTGCTTTTTCTGTGACTTTGCGTATCCATAGCAAGATAGTCAAAACGTCGTATGTGGAGCAGCAGTAGTCTGAAGATAATGCAACACTCTTGCAACGAGTTAGGCCCTCCTCAACCTACTAGAACTCTATTGGGTATCTATCATATCAAAAACCTGCACAACACTCATGTGAACATTCCAGTGAATATAACAATAGAATAATAAAGGTAATAGAATTGTTTTAAAAGACTTTTACTATTTTTGGCTGGCGTGACTTATTATATCACGTAGTTGGATAGTAATTCCTTACTACGGGGGAATGTTCGAGGAGGGTTTCAAAAATGGATGAATGTTTTATGAATTGATATTGAACGTCATTTTGTCAGGTTTGAGCATTATTTTGGAACTAGTGAAATATTGGACAAGAACACATCTAGGCAGTCAAAAATTATGCTAAACACATTGCTTAGTGATTTGATAATAATTTACAGTGGTATCAAGTATACAGCAAAAATTGTAATTATATGATTTGAGGCGTTTTTTTGTTTCTTCTTTCTTAGAAGTGGTTCTAAAAACAAATTAAATTTAATAATTTTAACTTAGCGCGTCAAGCAAAAGCTCTCCAGGTGCTTGGCGTTCCGGATTCTTACGTGTTTCTTTCGCGTAATCATAGCGTATGACGTTAGACGCGTTCTCTACTGCCTCGCTCCCATCTTCAACGGGTATCATGCCCTGTTTTATTTTGCTATCTTGAGATGATTTATGATCCTAGGAAGAAGTTCATCCCCAAACAAGCAAAAACCAAATGCAGCGAAACATCTTGTACACTTATATTTCGATGTACCGAGCGATTGCACTGCACTTTATTGACATATCTCCAATCGTGTCCAGCTGGATCCGCCCGAAATTCACCAGACACTGCAGAAAGCGATTGCAGCTAAAGCGCAATCATAAGCTCGCCAAGGAAACTTCCAGCTGAATCATGGCTTCTCGCCCTGGACTACCGTGCCGTCGCCCGGGCAATCGTGTCAAGTCAGCAACACGGTCCCCGCAGCATAGTACAGCCCATCCTTCCCAATCCCGTGCCCGATAGTGTATATGTGTGTGTATCACGCGGCGGATATGGCAGCTGTCGGAAAATTGGAAAACCTTCCCCACCACGGTACCGTAACAGGATAAAGCGTCGTGGTGAAGTGAAGCTCATCACTTTTTCGGACCACCATCGTTAGCCTCCCGCTCCTGAACCACAGCACTTCCCCGCCAAACCAATGCGGAACACACGAAACAGACACGAAACTTCGATATCAACAATCTTTCTCACTCCTTTGGCCCAACCTTTGGCTCACTGTGTCGGTCGGTTACCCTTGCGCCGAAACTGTGTTTTGCGATTTTCTACCGTACACACACGCGCGCGCAAAGCACGGTAGAAAATTCCAGTCACAGCACGGTGGAAAACAGGGTTATAACTTCTCGCAAATTGTTTTCCCTGCAATGTCATTATATTTTATCTGTATTTCTGATTATATCTGATCGAGTTTATTTATCTTCAGCTAGCAGCGTTGCCTTCGTCCTGTTTCAGCCGCTTTGGTCGCTGTTCGAGATTATGAAGGATGCTGGCGCCACCCCACCCGCACGATGGGTCTATTGTGAGTGGACATTGGACTGAATGTTTGGCGAATTTGTCGACAGCCTAGTGAATTTCTTGGTCCACTTGCTTCTGGTTAGAAATTTTATATAATTTTGAAATTTAATTTAATTCAATTTAATTTAGAAAGTAAAAACTGTAATTTACAATTATAATTTTAATTCTGTAACTAATCGAATCGTTACCACTGCAATTAGAAAACAATAACAAACACATAAAACTTAACATTAGATTCAAATATTTTGAGATAACTTGTCTTTTGAAGCTACTTTAACCTATGGCATTCATTGAATTGTTTCCATTAATTTCCTAATAATACTACACCAAACGAAAATTCCTAAAAGGTGCTTATGTTGTTGTTATAAATGGTATTAGGAACAAATATCGTTGCTCTGATCAGTGGACCTCTGAATAAAGACTGAATTCGACTGAAAAGACCGAGAATAATAAATTAAAAAAATAAGAAGAATTACATCCACATGAAAATATATTTTAATCCCGTATCTTATGTAAAATAAATCATTTTAAATAAAATTTTCGCTTCATTTGCCTCATTTGAACACAGTAAAATCCTTTTTCAGTTATTCTGATCCTTAAACACATAAATATGTCGTCAATACAAAGCTCATTTCAGTTTTAAAAGAAGAATTTAAAAACAATTAATGTATTTTTTTATCAAGGATTATCTGAGTCGTACATGCATGACACTGAGTAAGACCACTGTGCATGTCATGTCACGCGTAGCACTAAGTAGGACCACTAAGAGAAAATGTCTTTAAAGCACTTACTCTCGAGCTGTTGAGCTTCTGCCGGTGGCCCTTTGATTAGTCATCGCTACCGGAAGAATATAAAAAGGAACCATGGTCGAATCAAAGATGGCCAGAAGACCGTTAAATGTAACGGTTCCAAAATCACTACACGAAACTACCAGCAGATGGCGCCAGTTTTGTTAGTGTGCGCTGTTTTCTGCTTCTAACTGAGCCACTAATGCCAACCAGCATGGTCCCTGTCCGTATCGTAGTACCACGAATCCCACTGAGTGTCACTTCCTCAAGATAATGAACTTTCTTCCAATACAATGAGCATTTTGAGATTGTTGGAACATCGGTTGTTTGCGTGCCACACCCAGCCCAGGGTTTATAAATACCCACCTATTGTACGGTAGCAGCCGGGCTCAGAACCGACACCGTAAACCGACACGGCAGAAGTGGTTGTAATTAAATTGTGTGCCCCGATTTCGCATTTAATTAAGACAACAATCGCCAACGCACAGCGCCATCTGCCCGGGCAGACAATGTCAAGAGGTGAGATACACCGCCTGCAGGCCATCCTGGCAATCACTTGTGAACTTCCCAGGACCCCGGGCTCAGGCATCCGTACATTTGATTGAGTGGATATTTACAGACGTATTAAGTACATTAACAACTTGCTCATCCTGGAACTCTCTCTCTCTCTCTCTCTCTCTCTCTCTCTCTCTCTCTCTATCTATCTCTCTGTCGGTCTCTATTACCCTCACGCAGTGGGTAGATACAAAGGCTGGACAGCCCGGTAAATGTCGGACGCTCGGTGAACGAAAGGCACAGGTGTGGACGATGGTTTCAGGATGACGAGATGAACCAATATGTAGTTCACGCGGGAAAACAGTGTAACAGCGGCAGCAGCAAAAAAAACTACACTCACAACTCAAACACTATGCACGGCGGTGCGTGTGTGTATCATAAAACGATTTCCCAGGCGCCAATCAGAATGATTGATTGGGACGATAAATTACAGCACCGGCCCTGGGATCTGCCAGCTCCGCGACTTACGGCACGGGTGTATCGGGCGAACGCTGGCCGACACGTTGCGTGCACTCGACTGCTCTTGGCAATATTTTACACCAGCAAACTGTCACCAAACATACACTTCGGGCGGTACCGCCCCTATCACGTCAGCTTCACAATATCGACTGATGGCTATCTAGAAAGGGGATATGTAACCTCAACAACTGTAAATGAAGGCAAGAAAAAAACCGGTGGCCTTATCGTGCTCCCCAATCGGGCAATTCGAGCTGACAAGAAGAGTTATCAGGGATATTGACGGTTAGGGGTTGGTCCTTTCTTGATCTCCCGTTTTGTTAGTTCCCTACATTCGCCTAGAGGTGGTCAAGATTCATTCATTTCCTCGGACGGAACGGAATCATTTTATTCACGCAGAGGAACAGAGCAAAAGTAGTAAATTTGATGGACCTGCTGCAATGTGATATCTAAGTAATTAATTGCAAGTGAGTCGCTACAGGAAGTCTACAAACAGCCATTTTGCTCTGTAAATAAACACGAACAACTCATAAGACAAATGCAACAGGTGACAGTATATCGTCAATGACCTCCAAGAACTTTCCTCACAATGCAGTTTTACAGCCTTTGAAGTCTGAACGAACGAATGAAGCGTGATTGAGTCAGGGCAAAGGTAAAAATTACCAAACTAAAATCGAGATCCTGCGACAGACTGTTTATCACTCCATTCATATTTGCCACTTTAATGATAACTCCGTATATTTTGATAGTTGAACTCCCATTTATTAAACCGGGCGGATCCTTTCAATTTGTTTCTTCTTACAACGATACATCAAGCATTGTCCCAAATACCAGCAGTCATGGTTATGTTGAATATTCAATCCCAATGGAGGAACCGATTTAACAACGAGCTGTACGAGCTGTATAACGACCTTACTGTTGTGCAGCGGATTAAGCTCGCCCGGTTCCAATAGGCTGACCCATTCTTACGCATGGACCTAGACGACCCAGTCCGTACAGTTTTCTTAGGCAGTAATATCAACATGTGAATAACAACAAACCAGCTCAAACAAAAACATATACAAGCTTTCTTGCTCTTGGATATATCGTTGTTTATGCGCAAAAGTGAGAAAGAACTCTGTTTTGTTGTATAATTATGGATAATTTAAGCATGTGTCCACAGGATGAGGATGAGAGTCATATCAGTGAGGAGTAACTCAAACTAAAAAAGATTTAGTGAAAATGTATCCCTGTTTTACATAGAGAGAAGAGAAGCTTCTGTATTGCTCATTTCATGGATGTGATCAGCTCTATTAAGTATCTGTAAGAAAAGATCGGTGAACCGGATCTCTCAAAAACTGATGCATTATTCTCTTGGTCTTTTTACTGATTCGTATCATTTGAACGAATCTGGATCTGATCACTCATCTCTATTTGAAAAAAAAAACATTGTCTAGATTCTTCCTGTACAGAAATTGTCAAACCGATAGAGCTCCCTCTCTCTCTACAATTATAGACGTATTAAGTTGGGTACCAATAACTTCCCTGATTCTGTCCCAAGTACTAAGCTTAAGGAGAGCAATATGTAGATACAAAAAACCTACGTTTTGCTGGAGCATGAGGATCGATCGTTTAATTGAAAAACCGACTCAGAACGCCCATCACTACATTTGACCCTCCCGTAGCTCAGATATCTAAAACCAGGGACTGGCAGCTCCCGGAATCATGTTCGGAAGCAGTTGTAACTCATATTGTTGCTATCGAGATAAAGCAACAAGCGTTCCGCACGCCCAGATGACAGATCCTGCATGTCAGAAATCGTTTCAGAGCGAAAGAGCATACTCAACCTGTTCAACCTGTCGGCGCGGGGCAAACGGGACCAGTATCTCGCTTCCTTGATCTTCACCCCAGCAACGCCGCCTGGTACAACGAGCTCTCCAGTCAACGTGGCTACGGCGCGCACCGAAAATGTTGCGCCTCCGTTGCTCTCTCCACCCTCAGCACGCATCCATCTTTCTACGCCTGCCAGGATCAAGGCGGCCCGGCGGTCGTAAACTGTCCAATTTTCGTTCATTCGCGCGGCACTAAACGCAAACGCGACGCGAAGGTGGAATGGGCACCGCAGATTATAAACAATCGTAAATCGTCTCGTCGCACGGGGGAGCGCAGCCCCTTGCGTTAGCCGACCCTCCATCCATCGTATCTGCAACCCTTAACTACGTTCACTCCTGCATGTTTGCCCGGCCAGACCTAGACGCTCCAGTTTTACCACCATCACCACCGTAGCCATCCCACACGTTTGGCAGTTTATTGTCTATTTTGGGTCTTCGCTTCATTGTCGGGTTCTGATTTGATGAAGTTTCGTAGCAATTTATGGCCTGTTTATAGACAAAACTCGTCCGGCTTTTTCTTCTCTTCTTGTTTTTTCTTCGCTCCATCCTCCCTCCCCCTCCTTAGCTTCTGTCGCTCTAGCAAACATCAACCGAAAAATCCGAAAACAACCGCCCCGCTGCCCAACGCGCTGGAGAAGAAATCTCATGACGAGCGCACACGCTTTTGAGCGGAATTTGATCGATGGACATTAGTGAGTGAAAACAGTCAGCTGTTCGGGCGGGGTGGTACACGGTGGGCTTATCTGTGTCCGGGAGCGTTCGGAAGAAGTGAAGAGCCATCAGGCCGCGGATCAGCGGTTGCCGCTAGGTTGAGGTTTTTCTCATTTACGACTTAATGGCTGGGGCCGTTCGGGTGTTTCTTTCTTTCTCTTCCTCTCTTTTTTTTATTGCTTTTGTTGTTGGTTGGGTCTCCCCACTTCGTTTACATTGCCCGGCCGCCGGTTGATGGATTGGGATGGTAAAATTAATTTACATGTTCGGCCCACGAGCTCGAATTTGTGCTCGCGGACGGTGCTCGGTTGGACGCTAGCTGTTCATGCTATATGATGCTACTGATGTAGCCGATCATCATCGTCATGACAATGCCAGGATGTGCCTAACAATCCGTGTTGATAATCCACTGGCAGGCAATCACGTCACGATTATATTGGATCACATGCATGGGAAGTGGCGGAGAGACCTCGAAAGCAGGAACAAAAAAGCAAACTCGTTTATTTAGTTCACTAACCTCCCGGTGATTGGAGTGACTGGCGGGCTTCAGGCACGCGAGTGATGAGAAACAAGGAAAACATAATTGTCCGAAACCATTGCGACGTTGTCCGGGTGGGGGTGGAACGATGGGATTGAATTTCATTTTGACACCCAGATGACACTTTGGAAGTGTTGAGCGCTCCGAGCTTTAACACACACTGCTGACGACAACAGTTGCTGACAGGTTGCGAAGACCTCTCGAAAGGACATCGGCAACTTCTCAACGAGGAACGCGCTGGCTCCACTGAACAACCTGGCTCAAGTACCTGACCATACTCACTCACACACACAATTCTGGACACCCTAACCCATCAGCCAGCTTCTGCTAGACCTGTATCTAATGGCGGCAATTAATAAGATAACGCAGCGTTCCAAAGGCACCCAATTTCGGAACTTAATGTTATCTATCCAGGGGCTGCCAAACTATTCGAGTGAGGGCAAAATATATATGTATGTAGCTAAAAAGCTGCTTAATAAGCTGCCAGCAATCGAAAGGTTACCGTTTAGACCTGTTACAAGGATGGATACGGTTCACTTGTCAAGTCAGGTTCACCTTGATAAGCAGGACTGACTGTTCTGAAGCGTTAGAGCATTCGACTGATCACGGTTACTCAGTTACTGGGCCAAATTCTCCTCCTATGATGACCCAGCAAATACATCATAAAATCGCTGCACAACTGTTTGAAATTGTACCATGACTGGTTGTGTTGTCCTACCAAACTGCTTAAAAAATGAGTGCAATTAGACAGTAGGAAGATAATTTAAAGAACATTTGATCTTTGATATTTTAATTATATATTTGTTAGGATGGATATTTCGTGTCATAAAGAGATCCTTACTTTGAAGATCAACAATACTAAAAACAATCTACATGAAAAAAAACTAATATTAAGCTCCGTAAGCCAGAAATGGTCGGCATGACCTACAAGGTCGTTACACAACAAAAAAAACAAATTCAAGTACTTATTCTGTAGTATTCTCATAAATAGTAAAAACTATAACATTGATAATACCTGAATTAAATTTAGAAAGTATTTCATTTTATTTTTCAAGCATCTTAATTGAGCGATTGCAATACAATTGAATCATTTTAAAGCTTACATAATTTCCATTCGTATGTCCTCCCGGGGCCTAAAAGATGAAGCAGTTAGACTTTGCCGACCCCTGACGAGCTTCAAAGCTCGAACCTCGAAAATGTACCCCGTCTATCCATTGTAGCAAGAGCCTGAGCAGTAGCCCGATGCGATATCCGATCGAACAATCCGGGTCCGCTTCCTCGCCGGTAAGGCTCCCCTCATTTGTCAACCGCACCGATGTCACCGGTTCCAAGCTGTGAACAGCCTGTCACTTCACTATCACACGGTTTCCAATCTCGCATCTCGCAAAGGTGCTGATTAATGTCACATATTAAGATGAAGATTGGGAACTCGAAGCTGACCAGCGCCGTCGGCGGAGTTCGCGAGCGCGCAGAAACTAAGCGCGCACCCTCGCCGCCGTCCACCGGCTTGATGAGTTTGGTGACAATCGTCCACTGTGTGGACACACAAACACACACAAAGCTCAAAGGCTGAAGCTCGCTTCAAACCGTGCCAGTAAACGGGGCGGGATCGGTCGGGCCGGACATTTTGTTTGCTGATTATCATCAGCTCATCAGTCTTCATTATCAACCGTGGCCGCTTGCTGCCTGCCGTTTGACGTTTCGGGTGTCGTCTAGGTGTCTAATTTAGGCTCCTAAATTGACAGCAAAATTATGAGCCCGTCGCTCGTTTTACGGCTGGTGAAGTTTTGCTGGCAATTTCTCTCCGGTTTTGTCTTCGTCTCAGCTCCACTGCGGATGGATTGGAAGTCTCGCTCCTCCGGCCCCGCCGAGCAAGCAAACGGTTATCATAAGGCAATCTAGCGGTGGAAAATCTAAAGGAAAGAATTGATTGTCCTGTCTTGAACCACGCAACGTGAAACACTATCCCACAGCTTCGCAACTACAGCACCGAAACGAACGACTTTATTAGCGTATTAATCTGTCACGGTGGATAAGGTGAATCAAACCGACCGATCAGCTCCAATGGGTTGTACAGCGCAAACGAAGCCCCGGATGTGCAGTTTTAATGCCGATTACTTAAAATGAGTGCACAAAGGTTCCCCGGAACACGAAGTAACACATAAACGGAATGATACTTAAAGTGATCAGTTAAGCGAAGGAACGACATTCTTGGGGGGGGGGGGTGCTCCGAAGCATCCATCCCTGACATTAGGACAGGCGCGCCCCAATTCCAAACGCAACGATTACCCTACTGCACACTGGACGGCTGCAGCACCGTTACCTCTTCTGCCGTGTTATTTCCGTGCGTGATTAAGTCAAGCCATAACTCGCCTCCTAAAAGTAGCGATCCCCGAGTACTACCTCGAGGGCTCCATTCATCCTTATCCGGGGAACGAGAGCAGGCAAGTGATACGGGGGCGCGATGGTAAGGTTATCTCCTTCGGGCAAGCTTTCAGCACTACCGATAACGCCAGCTCGAAATAAAACGATTTTCTGTTTACAGCACCGTTCCACAGCCTTCACCTCACATTGCAACGGCCAGCCAGCACCTTCATGCTGGGATCGGTTTTTGGGTGGGCTCCCCCGGGCGGACGCACCGTGGGCATAAAGCGGCTAACAGGTTTCTTCGTGCTCGCTGAACCTTTGCAGTGTAGCGCTCGCCGTCTTCCCATCGCTGCCAAGTGGATTTCAAGTCGAAGATTTGCTTTCGGGTCGTCCGCGGAACCGTTCGGACCGGATAGGTGCAGGAGGCCCCTGCGTGTGATGGCTCTGTTATCGTAAATTATATGCTCCGGCTTAATTCAATTATCTGTCTGTTTTATATATAAATATATATTTACCCTTGCGCTGCAGTTTGCTCGCGTATTAATTATGATTATCATTTGTGCTTAATTATTTCGGTCCCCTTTCAAGGGAAGGGAAACATTGGGAAGAGGAAGAGGTGGGGAAGAGGGTGGTAAGAAACGGTTTGCCTTTTTATTAACGTTATTAGTATTATTTGCTCTTTCTAAAACCGTCCGTCCGATGGGCAAGAGCTCGGCAGGCACTGTTACCCCTCTCCTACAAGACGGCGCCTGCGTGCACGGTGCATCGGGCGAGACGGGAAACGATTCAGCGGCTAATCGTTGCCGACCGTAGCTAAAGGTTGAAACCGGGTGCATTGCAATCGTTGGGTTGCATCTGCCCCGGGCCTCGCTGGTACCTCGCTACACAGCAAAACCAGATCGCAAAGCCGTGTTACCGCCATTTTGTGGCCCTCCCTTTCACCTTCCTCGGCGAGCAAGCAAATGCGAACGAACGAATGCAACAACAACAAAAAAACGAAATAATGATTTAATTACACGATACCGGGGCAAAGGACCTCCCCGGTACTGCAGGGCTGCACCACCAAAGTGCACCGATCATTACGAAATGGCTTCATTAGGGGTACGTCTGATGTTCTTGTGTGTCAGTCTGCGTGTGTGTGAGATGAGCCAATACCAGCTGTCTATTAAAAAATACATTGCATTGAAAAACAGTCCAACTTCCTGCTCGGCACAGCAAATCGGTCTGCCCGTTTAGACGACGGGGCGCTGGTTCCGTTTCCGCCGCTCATAGTTTGAAGCGGGAAGGCACGTGGTGCGTTGCGGTTTATCGCTTGCCAGGCTGGCGCATCTGAATCGCAACGACGGTAATGTGGCACAAAAGACTCTCACACATTACGTACAAGATGTGCCGTGAGGATGATTCCCATTTCCTGCACTGGCGACGCACCGCGGAGTAGACGTTCTCCCATTTCGGAAATGAGTAACGTACTGAACGGCTCGGGACTTTCTAAGCCCCAAGGGTGCTCCATTACTGTGTGGACTATTAATTCCAGTCCAGCTACGAGATAGCCTTACCGCGATGGAAGCTTCCAAGTTTTGGGATCTCTAATTCCACTGACCCCGGGTGATGGCTTTACCGGAAAAACTGTAATATTCTGCCAAAAATTGTCCACCCATTCCGACCCTCGAACTTTGTCAAGAGTTTGCTCTCCAAAGACGGGTGAGGCCATCCGGGAGCTCAATGGATGGCTACATGTGCCAACTACATGTAGACATCCGAAATGTAGCACCAAAAAAACTATAACTAAGCGTCCCTACCCCTTCCAAGACTACGTTCCGAAAGTCGTAATCGACCCTGCAGTAGATGAACCACGGACGTCGAGGTTAATGACTGGATCATGCCGTACCACCACACCAAAGGATATGACCGATAGTGTTGATTCCCTCTAGCAGGCAATGCAAACTTTTAGACCAACCACGGTAGTTTATTGCCCAGACACGGTGCCTTGAGAAGACAGCAAATGTAGAGTGCGTGCGTTTTTGTCCCTGCCCTCTTATGCTCACTCCCGAAGAACGCGCCAAGTGCCAGCAATAGAAGCACATCGGTTGCTTTTCGGTCTCTCGGTTCAGTGCATCCGGGATGGAAGTTTGGAACCGCCTGGAATCAGGAAGACATCGCGATAAAAGTTGTTTTCGACAGACGCCTCCCAACCAAAGGTGTTTCACGAGTGACCGAGTTAGGGTACAGTCTTGCATGACTTCCGAGGATCTGTTTGCGTGCGGTCCGTTCTGCAGGTCTGGCCTTACTCGAAGCAGTATTTTAAGTCCTTAGTTTTTCCTTTTTTACATTAATGATGTTATCTTTATTCCTCTCCACAAATATCATTCAATGTTTATAGGTAATTTGATGTTACTCATGCCAATATCCTGTTCTAGTTACTGCTGCTACAGCAGTTACTGTATTTATGTATGTATTTTATTCGTGTGTCATTGCCTAGCCTAACATGATCCGCTATTATAAGCATAGCTCTATTCTATCGTGAGTACCGTCTTTATGTGGTTTGGTTTTTATCTTAGAAAAATCACTGATCTTCAAACATCATAAAAATATCATTGAAATAAATATATCAGTATTCTTTATTCTGAAATGTCGGTACTGCTATGTTGTTGGAACACATCTTGAGCATGTTTTCAGAATGTGGGGGGCATTGAAAACAGTTTTTTCTATAATAATAGAACATCTTCAAAATAATCAATACCTCAAACTATAGAGCTCAAACTATAGACAGCTTTGAATAAAAGATAAAAGAATATAAATCCAAATAAATTTATTCCACTCGTTTTCTGATGCTGAAATAAAAAACAATGAAAGTAATTTTGCGATGTTTA
>KB671876.1:502758-541660 GCA_000349105.1 Anopheles epiroticus
GAGTTTAGCTACGTAGAATATAACTTCATTCAAATGAACACACCCGGACACATTGTTTTTATTCATTTTGCAAATATATTTTTTCACACAAACTAAAACACTAAAATTATTATATGTTTTTTGTTCTTTTCGCTGAAATCTAACTTTACTCTAATGTCGTTATCTAGTAAACGTCATGATGTCTAATTTTCAAAAACATAGCAGAGGTCTTTGCGAGATCTTTGTTGCTCAGATAGTAGCAATAACTAACCAAGAAACAGGTAATGTTCAAAGAGACTTATTTCACATAAAATTATTTCATATTTTATTGCATAATACATACGTATCACTCAACAATTTTCAAATAAACCTTAAAGCGCACATAGTGTTGAAGCTGAAGCTTTGTGTTTTTTTTCCATTCATATCTCATTTTGTATTGTGTCTTCAAATATTCATAAAATTATAATTTCGACAAATGCTCAAATTAATAGCTATCTCTAACCGTTTTTGTGCAAGTAGTGACAATTTAGATAAAAATATAAATTAAGATATTTGATGGCATGTAAGTTATAGCAATTACTTAATTACCTAATTAATCAATTAATTATTGGCGAAATATTCCCATCGTTATTAATAATGGTTGAACCGGCTGGATAGACTAAATGATAAAGAATCCCGTTCGAACGCAGGATTGACTATCTTCTAATGAATGGATTTATTCACTTAGGGTCAAGACAAGGTATGTTATGCCAAGAGGATTAATAGTCAACGACTTCATGTTGTATTATTTTTTCTTTCTGTTCTTTCAATAGTAACGACCAGAACCTTTCAATATATAAATTATAGCTGGTAAATATATTTTTTACATATTACTTACACAATTCCCCTTCATTACCTCATTGACAAGTCACCAAATTCCTTTTCCGACTCCCGTCGGTAATTTCTTAATGCGCTCTTTCATCAAATTGGCCAAACATCGGAAGCATTGGTTGTGAGGTGCGACATAGACCTGAAGTTATCTGAAGGTTCGATTACCAGCAAGATGCGGCACGCACCTAATCCGCTCACGAAAATATGCAGCCAAAGGCAAACAAATCCCTCAAGTATGGTCCGGGGTGGCTTTCAATCAAGCTCGGACCTCAATTAAACCCACCCATAGAGTCGGTATGTGTGTGTGCGTGCCATTTGCTTTAAAGCCACTAAATCTAGCGTACATCCAAGCCGTGTTTGCTGAAATATTCATATGCAGCCAAGTGCAGCCAGTCGGCCCACGCATCATTGAGGTACCGCATATCCTACAGCACGCTCACACACAGAACAGAAAATCCTGCAAAACCGACGGCGAACGTGCAGCGGACCCGGGGTGTTCGCGAGCTAATGAAAACTAATGAATACGACAATAACCTTAAATTAGATTGACCACACCGGTACGCAAAAGCAGCATCTTTGCCGGCGGTTCGGCGTAAAGCTGAGGGAGGGAACAGCATCCCTCTCCCTCCCGTAGGGGCGAAGTACGGTGCCCCATAATTCAATCTGCTCGACGGTGACTCAAATAAAACCATGCAAATTATGCACCGAACCGTGTGCGGCGGTGGTTTAAGCTCCGTCCTGTTTTGGGGACGATGCAACGAGCAGGCTGCAAAGACACCCCTCTCCCCACTCCGCGCTTTCCCATCGGCAGCCATCAGCATCCACGCGACGGCGGGCCGCCGATAGGTAACAAAACCGATACCCCTCGTGGCTAAGCAGGGCCACAGGGAAGACCGTTCGGCAGCCTCATTCGCGGCGAAGCGAAAAAGAAAAAGAGCGAACAACGAAATGGTACCGAACCGGGGGAAGCAACAAACCCGGCCGGCGCAAATGGCGTCACGGTGCATGATATCGGTGCCTGCGCAAACAGTCGTGATCGGTATCGGTTTCCTACCTGGGCCGGTAGGTCCAACCGACCGCCCGGGCCGGCTGACGGCTCCACAAACCGCTGCGCGCGCGCGCGCGGGCGCTGAGCGATCTCGCTGGCGTCATTCCGTGCGGTGCCGATGACGAACGAAAGGGGCAGCAAAAACACGCCAGACACGACATGGTACAGTGCGGCAAGCGGGAAACCTGATACACCTGCCGAGTGGGGTTCGCTCAACGTCACTTCATCTCGTCCACGGGCTGCGTGATCTACGCTCTCGTTTGGCGGAGAAAAAGCGGAAAAGACCAGCTACAGCAAACGAAAAAAAAATCATTCGCAACCAAGAGATGCACAACGTCCGGGACGTCCGAAACCGATCTTGCGCGAGGATTGATGAAAGGAGGAACATGCGAATTGTTGCTATTTGTAACTGTCATCAGCACTCTGGTTTTTTTGTTTTTTGTACACTTGCTGGTGAGGATTTCTTTAAGTGTGCGAAATTAATCCAACAAAGCACTGGGCACAATGCAATCGAAGGTCGTTTTTTTTATTAAATTGAACGCATTTGGCAAGCATGTTATGAAGAAATTGAATGTTTTTTTTTTGTTTCAATAATGTACCCATATTTTTTGTAGCATTTATCTTTGTGTTTTTTTTTAATTTCATAGTTAAACTATAAAAAACAAAATGCCCGTCACAAGAAAATATCTTCAGAATGATCGAATGCAGATGGATGGTGTTGGGATGGGATAACACTTTCAACAATAAATGAATGCAAATAAGATAAGAGGTACAAAATTACATAAAACCGAAAACATTCTAAAATTCTTAACCAACGCTTAACTTCCTAACATATCAGTTGTTTTAATTGTGTGTGTTTATGATTATACAAAATTAGGTTAATATTGCAACTATTCGTTGTATTGCAAACCTCATTTAAAATTCGAAAAAAAAACACAAAAAATAATAACTGTTTTGTATTTCATCTAATATCGCAACTATATCACGGCTTATAAAACATCAATTTGTTGCAACAAATCGCAATATCGCAATTTGAATAAAAAAAAATTGTGTTTGTAAAAAAAACCTCAAGAAAAGAAGAAAAAGAAGATTAAATAAATTACACCACATCTTCCGAAAACAACTACGGCTGCAACAAAAGTGGACAATACTTTTCTTACACGAAATTATATTTTTTTTGTTTTCTTTTTATTTCTTATTGTTATATTGGTTACCATATTGGGGGCACAAAGAACAAAACAGTTAAGTAGATGATTCGGTTTTGAATCTCACTGTATGAAACACTTCACATAGTGTTCATCTTTGCTTTGCATCTATGCTCATCTATGCTTTGATCACCTTACCTCTGGCTAAAACTCAATTTAAAATGGCAATAGCATCATCTCATGGCTAAAACAAAACAAAATCTAAGACTAACTGTATGAAGGAAAACAGTAACAGCTTTGGAACCGAAAGGTCATCGTCAGTATAAAGAGAACACTTTTCCGTTAAAGCATTTAGAATAATTATATATTTATTACGTCTTGCAACGTGCAACGTTGCTGTTTGCGATATTCTAGCGAAGTTGCAGCTGTTATACATTTTTAATAGATAAAATATTGATTACGTTACACTCTATCAACTAAATTGGACAAAACCATAACACCAGAGCCTCATCAGTGAGTATACGACTAAAGAGTCAAGAGAAAGTGAGACTGGCATTTTTTTTTTTCGCTAATCGAATCACTATAAAAGGTTTTGTCCAAAAATGTCTTTAACATTAATCAAAAAGGTTACTTCCTTCATAGAAATGATAAACACAACAGGTGTCTGTAAAACGATACGTTATTAAACAGAACGCTTTTCAAAACATTTATAATACTTATTTTAAAGGTTGCTTTCGAGACGTCAAAATGCTGAAAAAGCAAAGTAAACCCTTTTCCCGAGTTACCTGGTGCTTGTTAGTTATTTGAGCAGGATTTGATTGTTATTCGAGCAAAATAAACAGGTTCGAACGAACGATTTCTAAAGTATGAAGTAAATTGCTTCGAAGTAAAATTAAAAACAATCATTTTATTTATTTCTGTTGATTTAAATTTTCATTGCTAAAATAAAATTCATCAAGTGCAAATCGAAATACTGTGCAGAAAACACTGTTTTTGTCTTATAAACAGCATACCAGTATTTAAATGTTGATTTTACTACTAATACTAATACTAATACTACTACTAATTACTAATATACTAATACTACTACTTACTAGTAGTACTAATTTACCTCGCATGCCCTTTTTTGCCCCAAGTACATATAGTGGATATCATACTAACAAGTGCAAATTCTACGAAGCACAGCGTCAAAGGAAAAAAATCACATCAAATTTTTGACGAATATTTAATCTACTATATATTTAATATATTATTATATTTAATTAATCCTTCTTCAATGGGTTTCAATGGGTGGGTTTAATGTACTGAATCCTTTGGGCCGGCTCGGTGGTCCAGTGGTAACGGCGTAGGGCTGTCAAAAGGCCCGTCGCCGGTTCGAATCTCATTCGGATTGACTATCCTGCTATGGGTACTCACTAAAATCACAACTCCCCATACGCAGCATTAACAATCTTAATATGAGTGGGGTACATTCAGTCACAGAACGAGCCACAAAGCACATTAGTGCTCTGGTTAGGCCCTTGACCCTACAGGGTTGTAGTGCCACCGAAGAAGAAGAAGGAATCCTGCTTCATTGTTTCGTCTACCGGATATGACTTGCGGGCTGCCAAACCAAGGCAAATTAGTTAACCACGGTTGAGTGAAACAACAACAAAAAACTTGCTAGTCCAGTACGTGCTAGAACCTCAATGCCCATCCCATCATCGGGAACGACACTAGCACGCCTAATTGCAATCAGCAAAATACCTGTAAAAAAACTCAAATTTAAACATTTCATTCCCATTTTTTGCCTTAAAGCTAAGACTACTTCAATTAAACGCCGAGATCATTGCATCGGGCATCCCGGGGCCACTAATAAAGGTTGACATATGCCACAAAAGAATGTACAGTCCACTCGAAAAGGTAGGCAGGCAATTATTTACTTTACAAACAGCTTGACACTGACACTTGTTAGCGACACTGTCCATCTGTCCGTCGTCCGGGTGAGTCGGGCAGGAGTCGCTTCCCGTATGGCCGGCGACCAAGAGATGTCATTCCTACGAGCATCCATTTGCAGCAAATTAAGCGCCTCAAGAATGCGCCAGCGTCTCCATCGTCCTTCCTGCTTTACGACGAGGGAAGAGTAGTTGGAAGAGGGTGTTTTTTCGTTGTTGTAAATGCACATAGGCGGAGCAATCGCGTAAGAAACATGGAGCAGTTTTGTTTTCCTCTAGGTTGTTGCGGTAATTTTCCCCGATTCTTCTTTAGTCCTGTGCTGAAACTTGGGCGATAGTGCGTCACCGTTTGGCAGAGCCGAGAATCGAGCGGGAGGTTCTGCAAAACCGCATAAAGGTGGAAATAAAAAGCAACAAAAACAAGAGGAAACAAGTAGTGAAAAGAGAGATAGCAAACAAATGGCCGGAATAGGAAAAGCAAAGCGACAAATAATGGGGCAAAAGGATTCGGTTCAACAACACACGAAACTACAGGGCTGCACACACAAACACATGCACACACACCGGAAGTGTCTCTCTACGCTTGCATCAATTGCACACACGGAAAGAATGGGAAAGGCGGGAGGGAAGAAAGGGAAATAAAAACAAATCTGAATGGCCGCCCGAGGAGTGTCGCTCCGCAGGGAAGCGAAACAAACTCCGGAAGCTGACAGTTCGCAAACAGAGCGCAACGAACACATACCAAAGCCAACCGCCATCCGCCACCCACTGGGTGGCATGATCCACCCCCCCCCTCAGTTTGAAATTGTACCCTTGTACGCTTCTGCCTTCACCCAGCCACAGAAAGTGCATTTTTCTTCGTTCGAAAAAAACCTAACAAAAGCATGAAAATCTCTCTCGCTCTCTCTCTCTCTCACTTTCTTTTCCTCCTCTGTTGATAGGGAAAAACAATTGCAATGGAAATATAAAACTGCAACTCCTTGAAAACGGATACACAATCTGCGTACTGCGAATTGCACTTCAGTGTGGGCGAATGCACCCCATCAATGCAACCGGACGGCAACAACAATAAGTGTAGGGAACTGGCAAACGCATACTGCACTCGGGGTAATGTCTACTTCAACTCCACCCCCTCCACCCCTCGAAATGGGGAAAAAGTCCCACAAGGGTTGGAATTGTAGGCCCATAAAATGGGAGAAGGAACGGAAAAAAGTCAAGGGGTAAAAAAGAGAAAAAGAAGTGATACTCACCAGAAAGAAAATTTTACGGCCCGCCTGTCCCTTTTCCCCTGATGTACATACACACACACACAAATGCGCTCACATACACACGTGAGAATACACGGCAAAGGATCCACTCCGGACACTGGAGCGCATGCATCTTCATCAACTGTCAAACAGAGAGAGAGAGAGAGAGAGAGAGAGAGAGAGAGAGAGAGAGGTGGAAAAGGGTTTAGGTCCTTGTGGTGGGAGAGGGGGAACAGGGAGGGAAGGGGGGGTGGGTTGAATGAAGTGGTGGATTGGCAAACGGAGGTCTTAAACAATTCTATCCCTAGAACACACACACACACACACACATACACACAGACAAACATGTGGAAAGGGGAAGCGCCTGGCAAGGATACCGGATTGGTCTTTTGTGCAAATAATGGGGCGTGTACGGTGTCACTCACTTGACGAACCCCTATTTAGGCCGCGTGTGCAAAAACAAACGAACCGGGGGTCCTCAAGCGCAACCGCAAAGTGAAGAAAGGGGCAAGAGGGGTGGGGGGGAGGGTAAAGGAGGAGGACAAGGTAGGGCATCTACTTGGCTTTCTTCGTCCCGCCACGGAAACGTCTCTACGCATTGTTTGCCTTTGGCTAGGTAAGGAACGGAGGTACTGCAATAAAATACGCACACACACACACGCACGCACACAATGCAGCTCTAGTTTTGCATTAATTTTTGCACGGTTTTCCCTTTTTTTTTGCATTCGCACTTCGCTAACGCAAGGAAAGGGGTTCTACCCCATTTGTTCGTTATTCTTCTTTTATTTATGTCTGTATTTTTTCTTGCTTTTCATGTACGCTTGTGTATAGTTTTATTTTGTTTTGTGTTTGTGTTGCGAGAGTGTTTGTTTTTTTTGTTACCCTGTTTTCGTGTTCACAGTTTTTTGCTTATTTGCGTTTCCTGCCACGTATTTTCGAGCACCTCCCTCCGTTCGTCCACTTCAAACCGAACCGCTGCAAACCAATGAGCGCCCGCCAGCGCCTCTGCGCTCCTTAACAACCACTCACCCCCTGCCACCCGCCTCCCCTTGGTGCTGCCCGGAAGTTTTGAAGTTGATGCAAAACACAGGGAGAGGCGCACCGTAGGCGGCTTTAGCAAACACGGTGAGTGATCGACAACAATCGGAGCAAAACGGTGCCGCGCAGGGAAATGGGGAAAATGTTCCTTTTTATTTCCTCCTTTCTTTCGGCGCTCCGGCTGGCCATTGTGCTCCGCCCGGTTTTCCGCTGACTTTCAATGCCCAAACAAAAGGGGGTTGGTGCAGTAGGGCAGGGGGGGGGGGTGGGTGTTGGGTTCCACCATCAGCCAAAAACCCGCCAGTGCTAGTGCTAATTAGAAGCGATGGGCGCACCGTTGCAAAATGCATCAAAATGGAAGTTTTAGGTATTCAAAATGGCACAAAACGCTGTTGGAACTACGCCTTCTGGGGTTAAGTGTGCGTGTATTTGAAAAACACGTATAGGATGCAATTAGCCCGAGGGAGGTAAAGTATCTTGCTTATAATGTTTTAAAATCAGTGACTTACAAAATGAAATTGGAAAATAAAAGAAAAAGTTGATAAAACAATGCAAACTTCTGCAACACACTAAGATAAGCGGATGTTTTCGTAACAAAGCCCGATAACTACGAGAAACATTGAACCAACAAACAGAATAAGGAAACAGTGAAGGAAAAAAGCTATAAGAAAGATAAAGTGTGAAATACAAAAAAAAGAGTGAAGGAAAAAAGCAATAAGAAAGATAAAACAAAAACAGAAAACATAAACAAACAAAGCTCAACGAGAACGGGATGAAATATTAAATCTTAATCCAAACAAGAAGCAAACAGAAACACACACTTCGCCAGAATCGCCATTTCGCTAAACAATGTGCCACAATCAAGCTCGCATCAAACGGTGTAAATCCATTGCGTCGAGTGAGCGGCCGTGTGTGTGTGTGTGTTTTTTTTTAATGCAAAAACTACAACAAATCAACAACAAACTGCTACAATAAGCACCGACATTACGTTTGAAAAAGATTCGCCCGGGGAAGTAACGAATAATATTCACCCGCCGCGGCGATATTGCTGCAGCACGTTCGCGGGCCCATCTCCCACTGGGTGATTATTTATTTACCATAGTTTAATCAAACGACACTGTGTCAGCGAATCGGGCCCGCGCACTGATCGAATGCTGCAACGGCCGCTCGATATGGCGCAGAGATTGTGTGATGTTTTTAAGGTTCACTTTTTATTTTTGCTGCATATTAATATCCCAGCAATGCGATACAAGACGGGAGGATGCGGGTAAGGGGGGTTGAGAGGCCTTGGCAAATAAACAGCAACACATTTTCCAGGCGCATTTATAGCCGTAAGAAATGGTAAGGGAAGGGAAGTGAAAGAACACCCATCGATCGATTACAAAGATGAAGATAATATGGTCCCTTGTCAGTGCGTAGACTACGGCAATGGTCAGGGCTGTAGAACCTTACAAAGGAGATAATTTTATATTATTATTTTAAATTTACCAAGAGTTATTTAAACATTGTTTTTAGGTATTAGATATAAATGAAATAGACAGTCAGGAGAACGAACATGACAATAATGCAATGTGACAATCTATGTATAAAATTAATGAGTATTTTATTTTCAATTACATTTTAATACAATAATCCAAATAACGGCAGAGAAATTTCATAAAAATAACAGTGAAGATAAATGAGAATCAATTGTGCATGCTGTTTTAACTCTAGCACTACCATTTTAGTGTTTTTGCCGGAAATTATAGCATTCAGTTCACAAAACATATCGATAAACGAATTTACTTTTAGTAGTCAAGGAGTGGAGTCATAGTTTATCTAATGTGTTTTAACTTTTTTTGTGACTAAGTGTAGCCATAGCAGAAAATTCAAACGTCAGGAAAGTCTATCGTAGTCGATATCAGCCTTCAAAATTGAAAGGTTTCATTGCCTAAATACTATCAAATTTAACGAAAAAACTTTGAACGCTTGATACTTACTATTGTTAATAAAATAATTATTTTTTATTAAATTTTTATTTAAAAAAGTCTCCAAAACAATTAAAAAAAAGGTGCGAATACATGGCTAACATCATATCAAACTAAAGTTTGATTGACACTTTGACAACCCTGCTGTACGCCTCAAGCGTTCGACCACGATGTCTCTTCCGATTCAGTCGCCTCGAACACATTCCAATCACCCCATCTTCTCGATCAATCCGCGCAACCTGATCCGACAGCGAATCCCAGACCAGCACACCCGCACGAACCATCACATCTGAGTCACATTTTGTCCTACCCATACCTGGCGGGCAGTCTGCAGCTTGCGACAGCTATGCAAACGCGCGAGCGAGAGCAAACTGTGCCAGCGTAATATATTTATAGCAAATTTAACAGAGCTCGCGATCACAGGATCAAGATCTTCACTCACTCACACACTCATATGATAAAATGAAACAAACTGTCATCATTATCTCGCAAATAAAGGGAAAAGAAAGTTTCACACACTGCAAAGGGTTCGCTTTGTTATAATATATTTTAAAAGAGCTTGATTTTACAGTGATCTTGAGTCAGTCTTTTTACACAAATGTACACATTGTATTGGTTTGTTTTTGTTTTTTTAATATATATTACACCTCCCTCGCTCTATCTACCTTTTCTCTTCCGCTTCATACATATCCATAGAGATTCTCATTGTTTTAATTTCTTTTTTTTTACTATTCTATTATTTTAGCCATTAGTTTACTGATTTTGGACCTTCCGAAAACGGGTTTCAGTATCCTTTTCCCTTTCATTCTATTTACTTTGTTTGCCTAACGAAAATAAACACTCTTGCCTTGGCTCGGCCGAGCCCAATCTTAATAACCACGAGAACCACCATACCGTTTATGTGTCCAGTTTTTTTTTCTACCCCTCATTTGCTTTGTACCGCCACACCAAGCCAATATCACTTCAAACTATGTATCAGTAACGCCTGTAACCCTGTTTTCATTCCATTTCCCTTCTTTCCATTCCACTCCATACATTTAGTCTGTTTTGATTTGGTTATCTACTGATCAGAAGAGTGCTCAGCTTAAGGTGCACTGGCTCACCTCACTGTATATCCCGGAGTAGGTACTCTGCTCCGACCTTTTTACTGCTGTTCCCGTGTACACTGCGCCTCTCGCGATATTTACCATAACCTTACAGAATTTGGTTTATCGTTTCTGCTGCAACTTTTCCATTTGATTCGGGACTCACAAACGTAAGGAGAACATTGGTAAGGTATGCGCTAGTATCTGATTTGTTTGTGTTCTTCTTTTTGTTTATATCTATATATTTTCCTCCTCTCCTGTTCCCTTCCTCTACGTCTTTCAAATATCTTTCATAGCTAGCTTGTCACAGTGTTGCGCGTCCGACACCCCTGTCCCCGCGTCGGTGTTAGTGTGTAGACTAAATTTTCAGCAGTTTCAACATGTTTTAAATATCTGCCTAGCTCTCCGCCACAGCCCCAGTTTTGGGGTGCATGTGGCTCGGACACAAGAAGTCGACTCACCTGTACTGCCTAAAACCATTGTTTTTATGCCTTCCACATGCCCAATTTACACACTCGACAAACACAGCTACAAAGAGCTATCTGTCCAACAAGCCTGTCAGAAGTAGGAGGGGGGAAAAACTGCTGGGCAATGTGCCAATTTTACACAATCTAAGACTAGTATTTCTTGCATGCGTACTTCTCCCATGTCAGTACGTTGCAAAGCATCCGCACTATCACCTCTCATAAGCCATAACTTTGTCGGTGTCGAATTTCTTGCTGGAGAACTATAGACAGACAAAGGTCGCGAATGTGGGATGTCCAAGGATGATTCAAGGATGTCCCCATCGTAAAGCATTTAACCACACAAAAAAAGGCAGAGGAGCGTATTATGTTAGAAGAAGAAGCGTAAAAAGATATGTTCATCCCACACGCAACCAAACAGGTGAAAAAAAGTTGGGATAAACTGTTGAACATGAGCGGTGGGAATGAAATAGGAAGCAGCAAAATACAAGGGATCTCCTTCAAAACATCTCAGACAATGGAGCAGAGGGGGAGTGTGGAGACACTTACGCGCTCTTAGGATCGTTGATCATAAATAGACTATTTACAGCAGCGAACGACGCCGGCGTCTCGGTTCCGCTTCCCTCTATCAAACGTGCAGAATCTTCGGGAGGATCTCGCTCTCGATCAGCAGCTCCCGGTCCTCGTGCGGGCCCGGCTTTCGGCGCACCATTATCACAACCGTGAGCGCTACCAGCACCAGCGCCAGCAGAGCCACGAACACGCCCAAGATGAGGATCTCCTTCGAGGTGCCGCTGGTAACGCCCGAAAGCTCTCCAGCGCCCCGTGCGAACGGCCAGAAGCTGCGATGTCGATGCAGCTGCTCCTGCTGTTGTTCGGCAAACATGCGCAGATCGTCATCATCCTCCGGTGAAGGTCGGTTGTCCTGGTCGGAGGAGTCGACCCGGTTGGAGATAATGGTGTAGATGGCGGAGTTGATCGACCCATTCCCCAGTGCAGGAAGTGGCGTCTCGGTGGTAGTGGTGGTGGAGGACGTACCCTGCAGACTCACGATTATCGCCTCACTGGTGTCGACGAGCAGGGAAGATGAACGGATGAGGGCGTCCGTTTCCTGGCGAAAAGAGCAAACCGTACGAAAAACCGTTATAAGTTGACCGATCATTCACATAAAACACGAATGATCCAGTGTTCAACTGTATGTAAACAACTCACCTTATTTCGGCAGGTAACATGCACGTGGTACTTGGTGTTAGGCCACAGCGACAGCTCCACCTTTGACGTTTCTGTCAGCAGGTTGCCGGTAAGACCACCGCCGGAGATTTCCCAAGACACCAGACACTGGTGGTACTGCTGCAGATGCGGCTCATCCTCGCTCGACGTACTCGGCGGTGCCGGACGGCTGGCAAGCGTCTGCATGATGCGTGACACGCCGTCCCGTGCACCGACGCCACCATCCCGAGCGATCCGCGACAGCCTTTCCACGTTTTCGGAGGCGGCAAGCGGCGATGGGACGACCGGATGTGGCTGATGCTGCACCAGCTCCTCCGGTGTTGTCCACTCGATGTCAGCCGTCACGACCGACTCGTTGCGTATCAGACGTACCAGGCTCAACAGCAACCGGTGCGCTAGATCGTTCTCCTTCCGTATCTGGTGGTTGCGGTTGCACACGTCCCAGCACTCTAGAAGGAAGGACCGGTTAGAGAACTTCTGTGGACATGGCATCTTTCGGGGGCAGGCTGGTAGATTCAGGAATTCGATTTGCTTTTAAGTGATTCAAATGTCTTCCAAAAAGGGTTCACGCTATACGTTTTTAACCAGTCAAAAACATGACTCCAAAACAATCTCCCACACTCGGAATGCTCCTCTAGGGAACCTTCATCAATAGACATCACCTCGCTTTCACTGTACATCGCAAAGCTTTTAGAAACGTGATCCCACACTTTAGCCACCGTTCGTATTAAGATTAAATGCATCTCTCGCTCCAAATCTTGCACCTTAATGGCGCTAATGCAACGGGCACAACCCAACTTCAAGATTTTTGGTTCCGCCTTTCCAATCGCCACATCTAGCCTTTTCTATCCTCTCAAAAAACACACACACACAAAATATTCCACTTCCCCCGTCGCAGCGAGACCTCGCACAATTCTTCACAAAGGTGTTCCATAAAGTCCACAATGACAATACATCGCCCGCACATTCTCCCGGCGGTCTCCGGTCTCGTTAGCATCTCCGGCCTCGATAAGCGCGCATCGTCCACCTGCGAACCATCGTGGAAACCTGTTCCGACGCAGCGATCGGTACCGGGAGCGTTTTGTCTTTGCGCCTTATTAGCCTTTATCTCTGAACGCTGCAGGACATAGTTTATGAGTCTTACGATTTCACCCTTTTGCTCCTCCGCACCACGGGCATCTCACGGCGCAGACCGTCAACCATTTCTTACCTGTTTCGGCCAAGCAGGTGTACCCAAACACCGTCCCCTTTCGAGGAAAAGTAGAGGTTTAAAATATTCCCCGCATACCAGACGGGAACCCTCATCGAACTGATTGTTTTAAATGTCGATCGTTTCGGCGACCTGGAAACTGCCGCTCCTACCTTGCCCCTGCCGCGCAGAAGGTTATAAAAGCATCAGTCCTATAAGAGAAGCCAGCCGACTCTATCTGAAAAAGATGCTCCGGTACGCAATTCAAACTTGTCGACTTCGTTCTGGAATTACCGGTAGAAAGTTCAACCCTTTCTCTCACCAGCTAACAAATGGAATGTATGCATCGGCATTGCATCAACAAACCATTATCTCAGCGGTACCGGAGAGGCCCATCCAATCGACACTATATTAGGGAAGAGCGGTAGTAAAACAACAACCTACTGTTAAAAGCTTCAACCCGGGGGCTTTGGAGTATCTAATGGAATTGGAGCTTCTGCTACTGCTCCCGCATCTCCTGCACCTTCACGGAAACGCATGGTTTGCGTCACTTCGCTCTAGATGCGAAGGAGCTTCTTTTTCGTATCTCGAGATGTGTTGGCAGACGTGTGTGCTGCAAAAAGATATATTTTGCCTCCCTCAGGGAGCCGTCGGCACAACAAGGCACCGACCAACTAGTTTCAAAAGCTTCTGGCTCATGTTTAATTGCTTTTCCGGAAGAGTTCCGGGCGGCAACCGCTTTTCCCCAGGAAAATCACCCAAAAAACTTCGGCAGCCTGTTTCAGAAGCAGAATGGGTGAAATTCTAGCCAGCACTCAACATATTTCTTTGGGAAGTGAATTTCCTTTGATGTCAAAGTGTTGATCCGTCGGTACTCTAGTAACCCACAGGTGTCCGCCCGGTAGCACATCCCACACCATTCTGAAGGTTTTTTTTTCTACATTCTTAACAACGCCTACAACCACAGACGTTCAGAGTTATCATGACTGATCCGCTGTTTATCCCCTACCTGTCTATTAGCAATTTCAGTTTCAATTCGATTCAAGCTCAGGGTTTGCAAGATTACGCTAGGAATTCTTCAAAAAGCTTGGAATTATCGCTTACCATTGAGCATTCGCGCTGCTGCGTGCAGAGGATGTCCTTTATAGAGCGCTAAACGATGCAAAACGAGAAAGACAAGAAAGAATCAATTAATAACAAATCATGCAAATTAAACTTCTGAAGTGTTCTCAGTGAGCCAAGCCTTCGCGTTATTTTAATATCCCAAGAACCTCTTGTGTTAGTTATTTCTTAACCCAAGTTTTTTATGTACTTCACTAGAATCTCTGGAGTGAAAAAAAAAACCTTCCACCCAAAACAATTCCTATCTCAAGCTTTCGGGTCAGACTACAGCCGTGTTGTACTACATCATCTCACCCTATGCAGCAACAACATCTTCCAGCCCGAGATTCAACTACTTCACACGCTAAATGACAGCTAATTGCTTAGCTGCTTTTCCAAGCAGCAACGCTCGCGCGTCCATTTTCAATTTCCCCTTGCACTCTCTGGCACAGTAGGAGAAACAAAAATCAACCGCTCTGAAAGGATTTTTAGAAAAGAAACGTTACAGAATAATGGGAATCGGAAGAAGCAAACACGCCCAACAGTGTTTTCCCAGGAGCCGGCTGGACGTGCGCCAAACCAGCCGCTAAGTTATGTCCACCATTCAAAAACGGGCACGGTCTGTTTTCCGGACGATCTGTTTTATTGTTTTTTTTTAAGCCGTTAGTTTCATTGCTATTCTGTATCAGTGCCAAGGCACATTGGCTAGCACTTCTTACTGGTTTGCTTTCCACACTGTGCGGAGAAGAATTAAGATTATGTGCATTTGATTTCGGCCAATTTCCCGAAAGGTTTCTCTATTGTTATTGGCGCTCTTCCTGGCAATGTTTAAAGTGTTGAGATATTCGAGGCATTGAAATAAAAGTTTTTAAAATGAGATATAATGAACAGTTCTTTTTTGCTCTCTTCCAGAACAACCAGCCATGAAGGTATTGAAGCAGTATTAGGTAGGTTCGAAGAGCGTATATCACGTTCCAAAATCCCAGCGTACATCAGCCAACAATTTTATCCCGGTACATCCGACCCAAAGTAGACTGGAGATACAACAAACAGGACTTGAAAACTTGAAACCAATTTGCAGGGAATTTATTAATCAAACCAGACGATTTGAAAGGGTTATGAGGTTACAATTAAACGACGACATATTCCCTTTTCGACATGTCCAATGCACCTAAACGAACCGCTACTGTGAATCGAACGTCAATATCCGTAAAGGAGGCTCGGAGCATGGAAGGTTTGGATCCTGAAGACACCCCAAAACGTGCATAGGCTCCCTTCACCGGCAAGTCCAATTTCCGGCAACCCGGTGCGAGTCCACCCCACCCGTGCTCTATTCCCAGGGCAGTGGAGTGTTGTGTGGCCTGGAATGAAATTATGCCAACGGTTTAATCACCCGACTGTGTGCTCCGAGATCCAAGACGACCCGAAGGCAATCGTCTTTTGGGTAACATGGATACACACCGACGGACAAAAACACGTGCACCCACGGTGACGTCCCATCATCCCGAGGAGTCCTACTACAAAAGATCTATCCCCCAGTGGGAAATGGTTAGGGGTTGGAGCATTGGCAAACCTCGTACTCTGACAACAATTCTGCAATTACGTGGCTTTTCGATTAAAAGCACTTCCGTTCTCTCACTCTATCTCACCCTCTCGATGCTTTGTACACCTCTATCGCTACCAGCTCAATCTTCGGACACCTCTCCCCCCGCATCAATGTCCCACGTTTAATTGGTATTGTTCGCTGGAAGGCATCCCGACATATCCCCGGAAGTGAAGCGGAAACACATCACCCACTCGCACTAGTCTTTCTCTCTATCTCTCTCGGTCCAAGCGAACGGTCACAGCCATAACAAAACGAAGATCGGTATGTCCCCGACCAAGGTGGGTGTGGGCTTTTCTGCGCGGGGTTAGGAACAAACGGACATCACCGGAAGAGCGTTGGAATGCCGCGCGAGAAGCGATTGCCACTTACTCGGTTCGGTTACCGTGGTGTTGGGATATACTATAGCGTGTCAAGTGCTTGCTGCTGCTGCTGCTGTTACCCTCAGTTGTCCGAAAGTATCACTGACCCATCGCGTGGATAACGTGTATTTTCCCAAACGCGCGCCTGTTTTCCCATCATTTCCCATCTCCCTTCCTCTTAGCGGCTGAGCAACAACAACACCTCGGAAAATCCGTGCGCGTCAGTTTTGCGCCCAATGGAACAAACACACACACACACACACACACACACACACACACACGATTTGCATGTCTGATGATTTTCCGAATTTATCCATTTCCTGTACAAAGGCAGCGTTAGGAAAAGGTGGACACATGTGTGTGTGTGTGTTGTTTCACGTCACAGTCCGACATACCCTTTTGCGTGGGTGTGCCGGACTATCGAACAACTATCGATAAAACTTGGGCCCGCACGGGCTCTCGATGGAAAAACAAAGAGCGACCGGACCACTGTTCCGTGGGCGCACCAACCCTTTGCCTCTGGTTTGTGTGTTGTGATGTTTCAATAATGCAATTGGTGGTGAAGGCTTGCCATTGTGTGTGTGCGTGTGTGTGTACTGTGTGTAAATGTCATCGAGCTGAAAGAGGCAGAGAAAGGCTTGCCCAAAAAGCCCCGAACCGGATGATGAAACTTCCCACTTCTAGCAATGACAGGCAAGGCAAGGCCTAAAAACTGGGCAGCGGAGTGTGTTTTAAGGCTCAGGTATCTTAAAGTACAACCATACAACCATTGAGCGGTACTCTCGAACGGACTGGTCCCATTGACACGCTACGGGGTTCAGAATCGGAAATGGATCCCGGAGTGCAATACCGTGCTTTTGCGCCCTTGTTTACTTGAGACATATACTTGAGTGTAGTTGAATGGGGGAGTTTTACTAAAAAATACCCATTTCTAACATCGGCAAACACTTGTCGCAAAATTGCGAAATAGAATTTTGAAGCTACTGGGAACGCTAAAGTTCGAATGGAATTCGGATAATAGCGACTGTTTCATAAAAAAAAATGTTGGGATAGAGTAAGTACCCTTTCAGTTGAGGAGTTTCCATTTCTGTATTGATATTGATGTCTAAGTGCCTTCGGGATGAGCAGCCCGGTGGTCTAATTGGTAAAGACGTAGGTTTTTGTCATATAACCAGGCCCAACGTATATCATTAGAATCCCATTCGGACTGCTACCATCCCCCATACGCGCAGGATTGACTATAACCTACTATTGAGGGGGTACAAAAATTAAGAGCACCCCCGTACGCAATATTGAACTACGCAATATTGAATATTGAATTTTGCTAAACCAAGTCACATTAGTGCTCTGGTAGGCCTTGAACCCTACAAGGGTTGTTGTGCCAACCAAGAAGAAGAAGGGTTCTTGGTTAACATCAATAAAAGGTTCTTCGTATGAATAACAAAAATATCCAACAGGGAACCTTCAGTTACAATTTAAAAATACAGTAAAAAGTTTAGCTAAAAAAATTTCTTTAGCTCACAATTGTATAAAACCGAATGCTCAAATATACAGCGTTGTTCACCTTCAACTTTATAAGATCCCAATGCACGTCGCGTCATTGTATTGCACCAAACTTCAGGATATGTTTAACTTTTGGGCTTCCATCTTTTTCTCTCTCCATTGCTTTACACTCATCGTCAAATCAAGCCTCAAGAATCAGCTATCGCCATAAGGATCAAAATATGATAAATAAATTCCGTACGCATTCCACGCCAATGCGTACCAAACCCTGCGCAGCGGAGCGGTAGGAAATTCGATTCGTTATCCCCGTTAACGATGGACTATCGCCACATTTATTTTGCCCGTCGCGCCAAATGCGTTATACCCAAACGTCAGACCGCAAAAGATGTTCATCTTCCACGCTGCAACGCTGCCAACCATTCACTCCCTGTCACCTTCTTTTCGGGTGTAAAGGGAACGCTACCGAGCGCATTCACCTCACGTATCATCACCCTACATCCGCCGACGCGGAATTTGGGGATATTTTTCCATCGCTTTTCTATTTCAGATCTACCCTTATCCGTCCGGGGGTGCCTTCCCACCACCAGCAAAGGGCGATAGCAAAAACTTGTCCTGTGTGTGTGTGTGTGTGTGTGTGTGTGTGTGATGGTGCCGTTGCTGCGTGATAAAGTTCATTTACCTACACTGGTACCGGCACCCGGTGGGTGGTGGGTGAGTGTGGGCGTGCGTATGATGGATTTACATTTTACATCTCCAAGCACTCGAGAGCGAGTGAAGAAGTATTTTTCTTGCCAGACGGGCGCGTGTCAGAGGATACGGTTTAGGTGCGAAAAAACACACACACACACACACACACACACACACACACACACTAGAAGGTATGACTGCAATTGCGTATCGGCGAGAGCACGCACAAAACGAGAATTTAGTCTGGTGTTAAATCTGTAGTCGGGATGGGAACACACCAAAACATTTTTAAATAATTCATATATACAGATAAAAAGATTTTTATGAAAAAGATGTGCCAAAATTTCATTACTAAAAAAATCCATTTTCTCTAGCACGACGAACAAATAGCATTCTAGTTGTAAGTCGAGATATTCACTGTATCCTTCTTTGCAATATACATCGTGTCTAAGCGATTACGCTAACTAGCCTCTTACTGTTGTGCGGCACAAAAACTCAACCAGTATCATCCGACGATGATTTTTTTTCGTTTTTAATGTCAAGGCGTAGATTATTAAATTTGTTCTTGTTTATATTTTTCAAACAAAGCAATACGGCTTGGTCGTTACTACCGAAATAAAAAATATTTTTTTTATTCAGTAGTAACGGCCAGGCCGTATTGCTTAACGAAATAAAAAATATTTTTCAAACAAATTCAGCTATATTACGAATAGTCGTATGTACTATGAAATACGCGGTTTTTTTTAAAGGAATTTTAATGGGAACTAAATAAAATGTATTGGTGGTTGGTTAATAGAGGGAAAAGCAAACCAGACACATTTTTATCAAGATTTTGATTTTATTTTTCCCTGTCAAATACCCACGTTAGACTGGCCACAGTATTGAGCTTTCTACGTTCATTTTGTTCTGTATCATCCGTTCATAATTTAAAATTTTCTTTCTTTTGTTTGCTAGCAAATCCTTCCAACAGACAGCGTTGTCATGAAATCGAAAACAGCTCATTCGAAACATTTTCTTTCCGATACGATACCTCACCATTCTCAAGTCCGCCCAGCTCCGCTACATAAAACAGCCAATATAAAGCCAATCTGTAGCTAACGAGCTGCAAATTTTACCACTCTTTGCGGCAAAAGCACACGAACAGGAGATAAATAAACATAAACCCACCCCCGACAAATATACACCCAACCCGCCAGAGATCGTTCCGGATGCAGCCGATTGAAATAAATTTGCCAGCAACCGTAATAGCAGCAACGCCAGGAGAAAAAACAGGAGAAAAAAAATGCAACTGCAGCCGGCGGCATTTATGATCACAGGCTTTGATTTATGTTCGTCAAGGCTAATGCGTTCTAGCGCGCGTAGGTAAAAGGCACGGGCGGACCCGCGCACAACATTCGCCAAACGGATGTGATGCATTTATTTATATTGTCGCGGCGGGTGTGCTGAGGCTTTATTGGTTAGGGGTAGTCTAGCGGAAGGCCAGAAACACAGTCCACTGTCCCAAAACCGAAAAACACAACATAACACAAACTCGGAGTGACCACCGTGTTTTTCGTTTCCTCAGGCACAAAGCATCACACACAGGTACAGACCGACCGTAGCCCACTGTTCCATCCTTCCCGAAAGGTCTGCACGGACAGCAACTTGTTACATTGGCTGGTAATGCTAGGCAAGGGGCTTACCTTTTGCAGACAACCCTCCCGACAGCGCGTCGTGGACCGGGTGCGGGCCGGCGTCGGTGCCGGTGCCGTCGTCCCGACCGGCGACTGTACCTCGAGCGGCGTTGATCGGTCGACGGTTGATGGTGGTGGAGGACGGCGCGGTTCGATCCGGTCGACCACGAACTTGGCGTGGAAGCGACGGGCCGCCGGGACGCTCAGATCGGACGCATCGGGTGCCGCCAGCAGGCAGCTAACGAGCGCAAACAGTACACCAGCCCGTAGCAGGACGACGGCACTGGCAGAGGTTGAAGATGCCATCACTGAGCTGGTGGGGAGGGGGAGGAGATAAATCTCAACCCAAAAAACAACTCGCCCCACAAACTTCCCCCTCCAGGTGCGGGAAGCAACAGCGTCGTCGAACTGTTTTTCGCTTTCGTTTCGATCGGTGGCTGCGTTTAGGTTTTCACGTTTCTTCACACAACACACCAATACACAAACACACACACACGCACAATTTTCGTCAGGGCACAACTTTTCTGACCCTTTGCGGCTCTGACTGGTGTACTTCGCTAGCTTGAGGACAAGTCACCGAAATTATTTAGCAGCCAAATGTTTTCACTTCTCACCCAACACGCGAAGGTCTGCTGACACGAATCGATCCAAAAGATCTGTCAAACGCTGCAACAACTTGAGCGAGCTTTAGAGCCTTTAGCACTGCCATACGCGACCACCTGGATCAGGCTTTCTGAGACTCATCACTTTCTTTCGGTCAGCTTCCAGGGGGATAACAATGCAGCCCGCCCTGTTTCACTCGACACGGAGCCCACCGAGACACAACGGAACACGACCAAGCCAATCGGCAGAAAACACTCGCTTCAAAAGCACGACACTGGCAAGAGATCTATCCTTCTGCTCCGAAATATTCGCGAAGCTGCGGTTTATGACGCCAAACAAGAATTCGCTTAGGTTGAGGTTGATTGAAGAAATACTCGGTGTTTGCTAACCGTTGAACGAACAAGCGGTACACACGCGCTACGTACACTGTTTCACCCTAACCGAACGGGGTCTTTACTTTTTCCCGAACCGAATTTTCGGCGTTTCCAGAGGGGCACTACAAGAGCAGAACTTGCTTCGACCGCTGCACGAAAGAGATTGAACGGTTCGGCCACTTCCAGGCGTGTTGTCAGTTCCCGTGCGCTCAATTGCGGCGCCGCACTCACTCTCACGCGAAAAATTTTTGACTCTCACAAGAGTGACCGCGCGCACGGGAGGCTCTCACCGCCATGGCGAGTGTTTGAGTGGCGCAGAATAAAAAGTGCTCGAATTTTTGCCATTCTTTAAAAAATTTTATGGTAAACTGCGAGTCCCAAAAACTGTGTGATATTGTTTTGTCACACAAAATTCTTAAAGAAGAGAAGAAAAGAGAAGTTTGGAAAGCTCAATAACTGCAGAACGGTCACAAATATGTTTGTAAACTAAAAAAAAAACAAAAAAAATGAAATAATGAATATAAAAAAGCTCTGTTTGTCGCGCATTCAACCCTAACAACAACAAACTTCATTAATTAGCAAACAATAAAAGCAGCTTCTATTCTAGAAAGATAAATATAGAACAGAAAACATTTGTAAAAAAAAACTCCCTCAGGTTCGTAGCCTGCAGCCTGCATGTCTTCATCGAAATCTTTCTGCCGCCCCCGCACACATACCAACCCACCCTGGAAAGCCCTACGTCCTTTCTCGGTTTGAATGCGCTGGAGGGCGCGTTCCGCCGTTGCTAATTTGTGGCCACCTTCCCGGCTAGACCGTTCGCAAGAGACAAATTTACACCACGTAGGTTTTGGTCCATTTTGGGAGCGACTCGTCGTCACGGCCCTGCGATCCACGGTGCAAGATTGTGCACGAGCACGCAAGGGCACCGAAAATGGGCAAAGAATTCGGTTCGCGCTCGGGATGTTCCGGATTAAAGGGCAACGGAAGCGTACCTACACCACCCCCTAAGCATGCCCCAACCGGTGCTAGTCGATCGTTGCATTTCGATGGGTGCTCTCAGCTCCGTGCGTAGCTTACTTCTTTACCTTCGCACCCATGGAGCAGTGGAATGCAATCCAATCGATTGAAGCGAACCCACAGAAAGTGAACATTCATGTTTTGCGTTCGAGCACACATGCCGCATCACTTTTAGTCTGTATTACCCCACCCCGGCACCAGCCCCAGTGGCACCCGGTACGGGACGACATTCCCGAAGATGTATGGCCGGCCTTGCACAGCCTACCATCAAGCGAGGGTCCTTTTGGCAAGTCTTGACATTCCCGCACGTAAGGGACGTGCGCGCCGTGCGGATGGAAAGTTTGATGCAAGGTCCCTTAGGGTTATGTTATGTCGTGTTGCCTGTTCCACCCCGAACTACGTTGCATACATTGTTGCATTCGGGCACGGTGTCTTTTTTTCTCAAGAATGCGTTTGACAGCTAAAAGGGAGGTGAGTCGTTGCAACCGGAGTGATGCAAATGATACAGCACCACTTAATGGAATTAAAAAAACTCGTTGGAAAAGGAGCAAAGTTGCAATCAAATTTTTAACAAAGCATCGCCTTTCGCAAAAGCAGTCGATGCTATTTAAAAATTGATTTGTTTTTAACGACCAATAAACTTATCTACTCGAAATCACCACACAGCAAAATAATCACAGCAGCCTGAAAATGCATCCTTCAATAGGTGTTTTCTGCACTCAACAAGTCTTTACATGATCAGTCACAAAACATTTTTAAAAATAATATTACATGAATACTAAAACAGTTTTTTTATTAACTGAAAGTCCAATTCATCAGGATACTAACAACCTATGTTTTCATTTCTACGACTGTCACGGTTATCTATGCTATACCATACAGTCCATAATACAGAATATTTTGTTGTAACACATCGTTTATTGTTTATAATTTTATTAGCATAACACTGATTTGTGATGGCTTGCGGTTGACTACACTAAATAATAGTGTAGTGTTAGCTTATCGCAGCTACTTGGAGCCAAAGCAACGTTTGAATTTAATTTTCAAAAACATTTTGAAAACGTTCATTTACCAACCAGGATGTCACTTTCTTTGATTTTTTTAGATAAATTAACGCACGTAAAATAACTACTTGCTTTTTTACCATTGCCATACGTTAAATTTTAAAGTGGAAAAATGTAACTAACATTTTGCCATTTCTAATGGGGATTAATAGGTCGGCTGATAAATGTTTGGCCTGACATATCTAGATGGCGCTGATATATTTAAATCCATATTTTTTTTTTAGTTTGTACCAACCTTGAAACGAGTTCTGTCAAAATTTGACAGCATTCAGACATTAACCTAGTGAGCTAGAGCATTTTGTGTGACGCAAGTTTTGTGTTTCGATAAATCATGGAATAGAAGGAATTTCGCGTGATGAGAAAGTATTGCTTTTTGAAGGGAAGAAATACAGTTGAAGCCAAAACTTGACTTGATGATATTGGTATGCTAAATTTAAATGGGGCGAAATGAGTACTGAAGGCGGTGAACACAGTGGACGCCCAAAAGAGGTGGTTACAGACGAAAACATTAAAAAAATCTACAAAATTATTAAAAGTAACCGTAATGTGAAGTTGATCGAGATAGCTGACACCCTAAAGATATCCGATCCAAGGAACGTGTTGGACATATCGTTCACGAGTATTTGGATATGAGAAAGTTCTGTGCAAAATGGGTGCCGTGCGAGCTCACATTTGACCAAAAACAACAACGAGTTGATGATTCACAGCAGTGTTTGGAGCTGTTTCAGCGTAATAATTCCGAGTTTGTGCGTCGGTATGTTACCATGGATGAGACATGGCTTCACCACTGCACTCCAAAATCCAATAGACAATCGTCCGAGTGGACTGGTCGCGATGAACCTGCCCCAAAGCGGGGAAAAGCGCAACAATCAGCTGGCAAGGTTATGGCGTCAGTGTTTTGGGATTTGCAAGGAATAGTCTTCATTGACTACCTTGTGAAAGGAAAGACCATTAACAGCGAATACTACATCAAGTTGTTGGAGCGTTTGAAGGACGAAATCGCTACAAAACGGACAAATTTGAAGAAAAAAACAAATTATTGTTTCATCAAGACAACGCACCGTGCCACAAATCAGTGAAAACAATGGCGAAAATTCAAGAATTAAGCTATAAATTGCCTTCCCCACCCCCCCATGTTCCCCAGATCTGGCTCCCAGCGACTATTTCCTTTTTTCAGATCACAAAAGGATGCTCGCTGGGAAGAAATTTTCGTCGGATGAAGAAGTGATTGCCGAAACTGAGGCCTTTTTTGAGGCAAAGGACAAATTATACTATAAAAATAGTATCGAAAAATAGTATCGAAAAATTGAAAGACCGCTATACTCCGTGTATAGCCTATGAAGGGATGTATGTTGAATAAAAAAAAAAAGAAAATAGCAAAAACACTGTGATTTACTATCATAGGCCAAACAATTATCAGCCCACCTGTTACTTCAGATCCTCGTGGCTTAGAAAAAGCTCCGTATAGTAGAAGGATTAAGCAATAGACCGAGAATTTATTCTGTATAATAAATGGCAAATTTGTATCGTAAAATAGCAGTAAAAGAAACAAAACGACCTAGCCAACAGCATTAAAAGTTAGGAGATAAGCCAATTTCATTCATATTTTAGCAAGTACGTTTATTTTTCAGTTATGTTTCTGTTTATGGCAGTCATTGACTTTACCATTTAAAATTAAAACTTACATTGAATTTCATTCTCATATTTTGTTAAGTATAAAATAAATCAGGAACTGGATGTAAAGATTATTTGAAATTATATTTTACATTTTACTCCGATTCAGTATTTATTTTATTTTATTTATATATTTTATTTATATCATTACCGAAAAAAAACACAGTTTAAATTTGAATATACAGTAGAACATCGATTATCCGAGGACTGATTAACCGGCGGGTGGATTATCCGTGACGCGTCAATTTGACACCTCCAGAAGAAAAAATACCCATTACCTTTTGGTTGAATCAAGCTAAGACAAGAACCACTCCTTAGTGTAAAGGCAATTAAATCGATATTTGTTGTATGCTTATGGTTATAAAAATGATTTTTAACTCCTATTCAATTAAAAAATGTGTAATCGAATTTATAATTAACTTTCACTCATAATATTCACGCTAGGATATTATATTATAAGCTTTTTATATTAACACATGTCGATTATCCGTGCAAAACGTTTATCCGACATACGTCCGGTCCCGACCATCCCGGATAATCGACGCTCCACTGTATGTCCTTTCATTGTGCTTGTACGGATATTTTAACTGAGAGAAAAATCTGAATGAAAAAATGTTTTTAAAACTAGACACTCATACACCATAACGGATCATAAAGATTTATCTCATAGCAAAACAAAAATAAACAGATATCAAATGAGACGATCCTAAAACTGCGTTTACCGAGCAGTTATGCTTTTATCTTAACATAAACAAAATCATTGCCCAGCTTAAAACCGGCCCGCCTCTAACCAATGCCAACGAAAAAAAGAAATGTGATGCATTATGCAACGGCCACTACAAAAAAAAACACATAAAATGCCACAACACCACGGGCATCTAAACTATTTGTGAATCATTACCATCACCACTACCACCACCACCTCCCTGAAAAGCCTGCAGCAGCAGCAACAACAACAAAAACAACGCCAAAACGCAAATCAAACCATTGCTTCGTCTCCTGCGCACCCGCGCAAATGACAGTTTGCGCGCGTCTAGATGAGCGGAAAGATCCATCTCGGGTAGCACCAATGGGGGGCGAGGGAAGATGCAGGATGAAGGGAATGATCGCAGTGGGTCTATGTTGCGGTGGCGGCGGCGCTCGGGACAACAATCTTGATCGCGCACACACAACAGTTTTACTACCTTTATTGCGCACATAAACATATTCATCGGTTTCGGGCTATCTTTATTTCTTATTTATCGAGCAATAAACGGACCGGCTCGGAGCTTAAGCCCCGGAGCCCACTGAAACGGGGTTTGCCTTTTTTGCTTCCCGCACTCCATCTTACCACCCCCCGTCACCCTCCCCCGACCCGGTTCTCCAACCCAAACCCACCATCCTATCGAGTTTTAATCACTTCGCATCGGACTTTCGCGACGGCGACGTTCCTGTGTGTGTATCCGTATGTGTGTTTGTGTTTACTTCTGCTTCTTCTTCTTCTTCTTATTTCTTCCACATTCCCTTGTAGTCTCATTTCTTTTGGAACTGCTCGGCACAGCGACAGAGATTGTATGGCAGCCGAACCGAGAAGGGGTTGCTTCTTCGCGATCACGATCGAATGTTACCTTTGTCCCGTGCCCTCATCTCTCCGGCTCGCCACTTGTCCCGCCCCACGCCGATTCCGCTTTGTTCAGCTCACTTCCTTACGTTTCTCACTCCACTGACCCCCCCCCCCCCTCCACCTCTTTCCTACCTTTTTTCCCGCTGATGCGTCGCCTGCGCAAACCCATTCCGCTTGTTGATTTTAGCGATCATTTATTTTATTCCATTACGTTTTGTGCATTCGCCTGCCTTCGAGGTTCCTTTCCGTTCGCACTGTGTAGATGTTTTCCCCGCCTTTTGCGAACTTCTTTTCACGGCGGTTTCGTTCCATGCGCTGCACGTGTGTGTTCTCGCTGCCGTACGCTTTTTGCTCTCGCTTCTCAACCCTCGGTTCCGTTGCGTTTATGCGTAATTTTGCATTTTGGCTTTTCTGTTATTTAATGTGGTGCGTAATTTGTTTTTTACTGTGCATTTTTTTTTTTGCTTTCGTAACAGCTATTGGAAATAAAACTTTCTTTCTTAGCGTCCCTGGGCTTCATTCAGGTTTGGTCAATGCATTGACTCTGTCATTGGTTGTGGGAATAAAATTGTTTTCGACTTTTGTATTCTATAAACACCTTCAATAATTCTTACTTACTAGAATCTGTTCAGCTCGGAACTGCCCTTTTTTCATTTTGCATTTATTTCTTATTTTTCGAATTTCATTTATCCTTTTAAAATATCAAGAAATCTCAGAAAAATGTATATCTCATTGGTTTACAAACGTTTCAAAATTGATGAAAAATGTTGATTGAATGTGATATGACGGCCACCCAAAAGCAAAATTTTATTTTTTATTTCTAGAGTAACGGACAGGCCGTACTGCTATGCTTTTGTAACAGCCCAAACATAGCTTCCAGTGGGAAACATTGCTTCATGTGGAACATTGAGGCTTTTATGCAGTGTATTTAGGAGATTATATTTGCTTATAATCTTATAATTATTTGCATGCTGATTTTTGCACGGATAACCGTCGCTGCGAACTATAGCTATTTTTTTTTTTTTACTTTTTGACAGCTTTTCAGTCAAGCAAAACAAAGGGAAGTGGGGGACAAAGCGCAGTTGTACTATTTTACAGTGAATAAATTAAAAAAAAAACAGTTTCAGCTAAGCATGCATTTTTTCCGCTGACCACGGCTCGTAATATTTTCAACTTTTGTGTCCACATGAGCTAAAAGCTTGGATTGGATTTGCTTTAAACATTGTGAGATTTCTCTCACCGTTGCCACTAAGCCTAAAACACATGAAAAATTGGAATTGCTTGACTCTTTCAGTTAAAATAAAAATATCTATATGCCTTGTTAGAAACAAGCCTACTTACAAATTCTTTTGGTCAAATTGATTTCATAAATTTGTAACGTAGAATGATTATTTAAAATTATTATTTTAAAAATATAGTTTAATGTACTAAAAATGTTAAACAAATATCGTACCATTATGGCACACATATTATGACATTCAACAACTTTCCTGCATTTTTATTCAATTATGGGAGAACTTTTCACGTCGTAGAACATCATCATAGAATACTTTCTATTTGGTCAAAAGCCCAAAACCAACTTTTTAAAATTTTAAATGTGCATCATTTAAAAAATACTTTCATTTTTTTTTCATAAGTTCTTGAACACTTTTATTTTAATTTCGTACTAGATGTCTTTGATTTGAAGCTAATTAGTGGATTTATTGGCGCTTCGTTAATGCCAGAGCTAGTAAATTTTCCAGCACCTGGTAGACGATTAAGACCGTTACAACCGTTATTTGGTAGAAGATTTAGTTCAACTGAATTTGGATGTAGTGATACACTATTTAAAATACCGAAGTTGTACAGCCTTCTTTACAGCATCACTGGTCCAAGTACAAGTGTTACAGCCCTAAAAATGATATTTTGCTATTTTTGACATTTGTTTTACATTTTTGATTTTCTATTTTCTAGTGTTAATTTATAAATTGATCTGGCATCTTATGTTTTTAATAAGTCAAATAGTTATTAATAATAATAATAATAATCAATTGTTTAATTACAATGTTCATGTAGACAGATGAAGCTCTTTATTTGAGATTTTATCAAGAAGGCACACCATACAACAATATGTGTGAGATTTAGTTTATTATTTTCATTTTTCTTCACCACCACCTTAAGACAAAATAGTAAGCAATTATTTTCATTTCATCTATTCCTGTTTTATTCCTGCACTCTGCTCTCAGACTATCATCTGTTATGTTTGTGTATTTTTTTTTTGATTTGCTGATTTGCAGATATATTTATGTTCGCGTGGCATGGCGTTTCATCTAATTCTTCTTGGTATTCAGCAAATTTTCGTCCTCTTTGTTGTTTCTCTAACCTATACCTGTATCTTTTATCATTATTTGTTTTAATATGATTTTGATATCCTCTATCCTTAGTTTGTTTCTGATTAGGTATTAGGTAGGTTCGATGTTATTCCTTCTTTAACTAGGGTATCAGCCCTTTCATTACTATCTATCACAATATGCCTAAGCATCCACCTTTTTTCTGCGTTGTTGTGTTGTTGTTGTTATTTTTTAATAATATGGGATGCTGCTTGGCTATCTGTATATAAAACTGGGTTTGTTATTTTATTTTGTTCTGCTATTTCTGGTGCCTTGTTTATTGCTTTTAATTCGACTGATGTTTTTTTTCCTATATCGTTCTTAAGTCTGAAACTGTTGAGAGTTAAATCTGTTATCGTGATTATGTGATTACATATATACTCCAATGTCAGAGCCATTTTCTGTTCTGCTGCCATCTGTATAATTGATCGCCTTTGTTTCTGAAGTCTTTTCAATTTGCTGTCGGTATACTTACTGTAAGATTGATTTGCCTGCCAGTGGTTGTGTTGATATGTTTTCAGGTGTCTTGCATCTTGTCTTTATCTCATTTGTTGTATCATTTATCACTATTTTGTCCTTTTTCTTATCAGTTCTTTGTTTTCTTCCACTAGTTGTTATCATTAGGTTGTTCTTTTACTTTTAGTTTTCGTAATTTTTTATTGTTTAAGCAGTGTTCTGTGTATTTTGGAATACGTAATTTCTTAGTAAAATTCTCTGCTGGCTAGATAATTAGTTCTAATATGCAGTGGTACTTCTGCTGCTGTCGCTGTTAGTGTTGGTTTTGGTGTGGTCTTTGTACACCCTGTTACTTTTCTAAGGGATTGATTTCCTATAGTATTAAGCGTTTTTTAAATCTCCTTTCTTGTATTCCTTGTAAAAGTGCAACCTTGTTCTAATTCGCTTCTAATGAAACTTCTGTGTATTATTATGACCATGATTTTGGACTGAGTTTATTGCGACAGTGACATATTCTCCTCATTACCATAAGTCTCTTTTGAGTTTTCACTTTGATTTCCTCTATTTGTTAAACGTCCAACCACGGTGCTAAATACTTGTAACTATTTACCCTTTCTATGCTTTTTTATTTTGTAGTCTTATGTGTACATTTGGTATTTTCTTGTTAAATATCATAAATTTGCTCTTATCAGGGTTTTTTTTTTTAATTGTAATTATAATCGGACTGTTATTTAAGATTTTTTCTATCATATTTTACATGGTCTGTTGTAGTTTTTGCTCATCTTTTTCATGCATTATAATTGCAAATTCATTTGCATATGGTATTAAATTTACGTTCTTATCATTTGTCATCATTTTATCATCAAATTCATTTGCATATGGTATTAAATTTACGTTCTTATCATTTGGAATATCGTGAATCATTTTAGTATAAATGTTTAATAAGCTTGGGGATTAGAAATCTTCTTGAGGGAGCCTATCTGAGACTAATGCACTGATATTTGATCCTTCAGACCGAAATTCTATTGTTCTATTGTTCAACACTGTACTTACTACTTCATCACGCTTTATTAATTTATTTCATCGAATAACTTATAGTACGGTCTTATACTTATAGTACGGAACTTATAGTACTTATTTTCCTTCTACTTCTTCTTTTTTCTTCTCGGATGGCACAACTATCTTTAGAGGGTCAAGGCCAGCAAGAGCACTAATGTTTTCTGGCTTTATTTATAACTGAGTGTACCCAATGCTGTATATGTGGGTCATCAACAGTCCCAATGGGATTTGATTTTTTTAAAGAGACTGTGCCTAAAAAGGGTTCGATACAACGTCGAGCCTTATATGACAGGCTTACCCAGTTACCACTAAGACCACCAAGCCGATCCATCTTATAATTATGTCAATCCTTATTATCTTCTTTTTATTCGGTAAAAAAATTCTTATTATCTCATAATCTCTCTTTCATTTTGTTTCAGTTTGCTGTCTTATCATTTTTAGTTTACAATTTAAAATTTATTTAAATTAAATATTGTAGCTTTTTTAATTTAAGGTAAAGGTAAAGGTTTAAAACATTTTCTTAACATTTGTTGTATTTTGGCTATTTGGTTGTTTAAAATATTAAACATGATTACTTTTATTAATTTCAATACTATCACATACACCAGCATTTTCAATCAATTTCTGCTTTATGAAGTTTAGTTTAACGCTTTTTACGGCTGTTTTTTTTATTTCCAATGTATTAAAAACTCCTTCACCACGCTGACCGCACAATCGCTTCTTGTATTTCTGTTCACGTTTTACGTTTATCGACAATAAAAGTTCCATTTTAATCGCCCCACTTACACGCTCGGTTCCCGTGTAACGTGCTGTGCTGCCCAAAGTACACCTCCTCAAACTGTGCCACCACCATAAAACGCCCTACCTCCATATCCAATAGCCTTCCCTGGCCGGCCACGGTGGATTAACTTCCTGCCTGCCTGCTAGCCTCACATTCTGGCGGTTGTGTTCGGCTTAACCGGGGAGCACACCGCTAAACTGTATCCGCCTTTTTATCGTGCGGTTTCAAGTGCAGCCGCTAGCCCGCTGTCCACGCTGCTGCAAATGAGAATGCCAAGAGAAAGTTACCCCAAAACAAAACAATAAAACACACACTCGCACTCCGCGAATCCTCTAACCCCTTTATTCCAGCACCGGTGCGGCACAAAATCTTAAGCCTTCGCACCCATCCGCTGGCAAATGGAAACAAACACGAAGAATGTTTCCACCCCAAAAACTCCACCGGCTCCACGAGGCCTAGGACGAAGTGTTCCGGATTAGACCGAAACCATCCAACCCATGGTGGTGAGGGGAGGGGGTGGGGGCGATGGGGCGGGCGGGAGAAAACAAACAAACGGTACAAGTGGAACACACAGTGGACTACCGAGCATTGTCTCGACCGGCCGACCGGTTGGCCCACGCCGCGGCAAGGAAAGGGATTATTGGTGCGAGGGCAGCGGGCCCACTCGACTGCTTGATGGATTTATCGTCAGCTGTGCGCTGATGGATAGCTACCTATTACCGGTCCTTGTGACCACGCGCGGCCAAATTTATAGTGCTGAGCTCGATTCCAACTTCCATCTATGGCAAGGGCAGTGGGAGACCGAGTGGAAGTATGGAGCCGGCCGAGCGGCCCTCCCAACAAAGGGAGCGGGAATCACTTTAACCGCACCAATGCATCAAGGAGTGAATGGAAACACAGGTGCACTTTTAGCTAAAATCATACACAAATAGGCACACTGTATTGCTGGGCGGCCACTACGACTGTCGGTTACGAGCGGCGCTTTGACATTAGGAATGCTGTTTCGTTAGGCTCTCGCTCTGGATACAATTCTCGTACGTAGAATCTTTTTTTTTTTATAAAATTCCGTTCGAAGTACACGACTTTGGTTAATAAGCTTATCTCAAAAATATATTCATTCGGTATATCGCTTCTTTGCGCAGTGCGTGAAGTGTTTGGAAATTATAATCCGTTCAGAACTCATGTAACATGAGTCATGTCTATTATCATATGGTAGGGGAAAGTTAGTAAAGACGGACAGTGGGTAAGATGGACACTTTACAGAATTTAAAAATGCAAGGTTTTAAAAATATTTCTATTATAAACAAGTCAATCTAAGCATGTCAACAGCTACTGCGAAGGTATTTTGACGTGATACAGGCAATCTGTAAAATTAAGAAATGTAATTAAAAAAGCAGTCTTCTACATGACAGTAAACGTATTTTTTCTACTATTGAAAATAAGTTTTAACTCCACTTTTTTTTAGTTTTGATGCGTTTCAATAAACAACAAACTATATTGCTGGTCGACTATACTCTGGTGTACGAACGGTAGTAATAATAATTAAAATTTCGTGTATTCTCGAGTTTTAGGAAGCACGCATCATTGTGGGAGAGACGAACACTGTAGGGGAAGATAGACACAATGATTTGAGCAATTTTATTGATTTTCATTTATCAGTTGCCAACCAATTAAAAGTTCAGCAGATAATGCGAAACTATGCAATATACGATAATACGATAGAATCGTTTTTCTCACTCCTATTCCAGGGTACAAAGAGGCATATTATCATCATCTTAACTCATTCCTTCTGCACTTCGTTTCGATTTTCCTTCATTAAATCGAGCTTAATGCAACTGTGTTCCATTTGATCTAGAAGAAGTCTCAGCCTCCATAATTACTTCTCCTGCATTCGTTATACTAAAGCGCAACGCAAAAGATAGTCCTCAAAATAAGTGTTCTTCCAAATGCAACTAAATTCATTATTTTTAGCAAGCATGAGCCTAGACTTCCTGGTCAATGTGAAAAATATATCCAGTTTTTTAGTTACTTCCCGACGATACCTCTAATACTTAAATCTGTGTAACTTTTATGTTGAAATGTTAAAAAGTGAAGGTGATGATTTTGAAAATATTCAGCAGAAGTACCACGCTTAGAATAAAAAAAAATGTTTTAATGTGGTCAATGAATAACACTTTTTTATTTAGTAGAGACGGCCAGGCCGTGTTGCTTAAATAACATTTTTTCAATGTTACAATTTTGTAAGGATATAATAAAATCATTACATTTATTTAATTTCTTATTAAACTTCTTCTTGGCCCGCTCATCACTGAGCACGTCTTACAGACATGGCCAGGTCGCCAATCATGTGGGGCATGAATCCGGCATCCTCATCACGTGCCCCAACCAGCGTATCCTTCCGGCTTTGGCGACCGTCAGGATACTTGCATCGCCAAAGTGCTCAGCAAGCTCGTGGTTCATTCTCCTTCTCCACACGCCCTGCTCGCACACACCGCCAAAGATAGTCCGTAGCACCCGCCGTTCGAAGATGGCAAGTGCATTGGCGTCCTCCGCCAGCATAGTCCAGGACTCGTGCCCTTAGAGGACTATCGGCCGTATCAATGTGCGATATATGGCGCATTTCGTGCGTTGTTGGAGTCTTCTGGATCGTAGGAGTTTGTGGAGCCCGTAGTAGGCACGATTCCCCTGAACAATGCGCCTTCGGATTTCGATGCTCATGTTGTTGTCCGAAGTTATGATCGTACCAAGGTAGCAGAACTCCTCTACTACCTCTAGATCGTCGCCGTCAACTAGTACTCTGCTTCCGAGTCGTGCTCTATCTCGATCAGAGCCTCCGGCAAGCAGGTACTTTGTCTTCGTCGCATTGATCCTCAATCCAATCCTATCGGCCTCGCGTTTCAGTCGGGTGTATGCCTCACACACCGCCGCAGATGTCCTTCCGATGATGTCAATGTCATCCGCGAAGCCAAGGAATTGGAGAGACCGGGTGAAAATCGTGCCCCTGATGTCGAAGCCCGCGCTCCGCATGACACCTTCCAGAGCGATGTTGAACAGCAAACAGGAGAGTCCGTCCCCTTGCCTCAGTCTTCGATGAGATTCGAACGAATCCGAATTTCTTATCGACGAACGAACGACGAAACGAATTTCTTATTAAAATGATAGTTTTTTATTCCGTAGTGACGGCCAGGCCGTATTGCGTTAAAATGATAGTTATAATTAACATAATAATATTATAAAGAGGTATTGGATTGACGGAAGAAAAAGGCCATCATATCAAAGATCAGATCTTGATTGTTTGTTAAACCATGTTCAGGTTTGAGTTGAGCTGAGTTCAGTTGAGCGGCGCAGCATTTCACGCACATTAAAAGCATAATATACATGAGGCGTCTATTTTGAATATCTAATGATTATTCAGGACTTATGATTGGACATTATTCAGGTGCAATGAGGAAATTTCTTTCTAACCAAACACCCACTTAAAAAAGTACTTGCACCCACTAAAACAGCCGCAGATATCTGTCTTGAGTCTTTAGAGTCCCAGTACACGTATCTACCCTGCCTTTTACGATGCTTATAACTACGATAACTGATGCCATGCGTTCCTTGATCCGTTTTGTATCACTCTACACGACATTTATAAGCCTAACGTCACTAGTGTAAGCGAGTAACTGTAAGGTTCTATTACTGTTGTCAACTTTTGCTTTAATACTATTTAAAAGAGCTTTAAACTATTTGAAGCAGTTGTTTGTATTACCCTGACCGTACTGCACACCCGTTTCAGCTGTTTTCAACTCTATAGAGGCTTTTATTCCGGTATTGATGAGATTATGTAACAAATCTTCACTGTGGGAAATAAAGTGTACATACATATACACTTTTTCTCCAGCAACATTTTTAAATGCATCAGGTGTAGCCCAAGTGTGAGAAAGAGCTTTAGCATTTTTAAAATATTTTGCTACCTATCAAACGCATGTAGCATCGGCCAGCTCGGTAGTTTAGTGTAGCGATGGGAATAACAACTCATTAGCGTGAATTAACTAAGAGTAAGTGAGTAGGAAAAGTGAGTTAAATCTTTAAACCACTTCTCAAGAATAAAAAAAAATACTACAAAATAATTTAACTCACTCGCAAGTGAATTAAATCCCCGAGCCGACTAGCAACTCACTCATCAAGAATTAACTCATCAAGAACTACTCAACTTGTAGTAAAAATAAAAAGTAAAAATTGTAAAAAAAACTAGACTACCCATTTTGCTTGTTTTGTTGTTATTGGATATGTTAACTATGACAGCTCTATATTGCTCGTTGATACATCCCTTCATAGAGTTTGTGAACATTGCTGAATCCGCGAGATAACCAGATTAATTATTCCACAGTAGCGGTCTGGTCGTAAAGCACGCGGTAACCAGACAGAAGAGCTAGTTTCAGTTTATTTAAACACAAAAGAATGTCACTGAAGTGCATCCTTCCACACAAAATCTGAACTGGAATTATTGTCCTAACGTTTAATGTATGTAAAAAAAATTCTCTTAGCTCCAGGTGCTATCTGTATAACTGTTAAGACCACAGTTTAGGACTAAATGGATTACCGTTCTGTAATACCCAGTGCCAGCAAACATGTATTGCAATACTATAGAATACTATGAAGGATTTATTTTATTTGCCTTAGCATTTTCTTTTTCAAGTTTATACTCTGATCCAGCATCAAGGTACCGAGTTACATAATCGAATGAAATTCGTCTCTCTCTCTCTCTCTCTCACTTACTGTACCTGAAATTGCCATTCTCTTAAGAAAGCTACTTTCCTTAAAAATTTAAAAGCTAAAGCTAAAAATTGAAATCAAATTTTCCCTCTGCAAAACATCCAATCGAGCAATGTCAAGTGAACAGAGCCCCGACACTTCGGTGACAAATCGGTCACATTTTCCACACCACACGGGCGGTCGATGACGGATAACGTGTGTGATTGCAGCGATTACATGGTCCCGTATTTCCTCACCCCCCCCCCTCTCCCCCCACTCCTTCCTTTCCCCAGTTATTGCCGCATGCACAATTCAATGTACGATTCCCCATCATCGTTCGTCATTCGCCAATGATACGCAAATGACATGCAGCGCATCGCGCAACGATCGCAAATTTGTTCCGAGATTTTATGCTAGCAAAGTCGTGGCCAGAAAAAAAAAGCGCATTGCATAAAAAGGGTACGCCCGACGGTTGGGTAAGCGGCGCGGTGGATCGTTAAACCCGACAACGACTTGCACTCGGCTCGGAGAATGCGCTCGTACACATTCGATATGCACCGAGCATAAATCGAACCCCCTCCCGGGGAGGATGGGGATGGGAGCGGCGGAATGGACACACGCGCATGACAAATTGCCTCGTTTGCCCCCGAAGCGCGCATTCGGCTCGCGATTCCCCGTGCTGGCAGCCGCGCGATGATTGAGAGATGGAGAAAGCTTTTCATCGTTCTGCACGCGGTGGTTTGTGCCATTGGCTTGAGGTTCTTTTCTGCTCGCTTGTGGCATGCCCAGAACAAGGGTCTTCAAAACGTTTTGTTTTTTTAAATCGTTCTCTTCTTGCCAAATTATCAAATTTATAATTTGTATACAATAATTTTATTTTTTTATTCGGTAGTAACGGCCAGGCCGTATTGCTTATATACAATAATTTTATATAATTAGCCAAAACTGTACCAAACAGTCACCCACACTACTTCCACAAAATGGTCAGCAATGAGCTATGCTGGTGGTAAATATTTTACCAGCAAAATAAAATGTGCAATAAAACAAATGTGCTGAGAAACGGCACGAAATGAGCCTTTTTTGTTTGGTTGTCCAAAGTAACGCGGGCGTCCTATTTCACGAAATAAATCTTATACCTTTTTTTCTTTGTCGAAAATCTGCTTTTCTGCTCCTGAATCAACACATGCTAAACGCAGCAGCGCACGACGGAATTGAAATGCGTGATTAGCAGATTGAATTACATCGCACCGCCGCTTTCCACTACCTATCCTGGCCAGCATTAGTTCAGTTTCTTGTTCTTTACTTTGTACCGACCAGAAGAAACCGAAAAAGGGCATTTGTGAGATGGACGGAATGAAGCTAGTTTGGTGTGCTGTGTGTTCTGCAGGCTTTAGAGCATTTTAATGCTTTATTTTATTGTTTTACCTTTTGAATACCGCTCTGTTCAATCTTTTCTTTCTAATTGAATATCTACATCCATATCTTTTCTAGTCCAGGATTCCAGGATGGAGCTTAGGCCTGAAGTTCTGTGAGATAATAAATGTTCATTTATTATTCTGTTCTTTTATTTTACTTCAACCTACCCCACCCTGTACTGGCTGCTAACTCCTTCAGCGCTCACGGTGCTAATACTCTTCATTTTTTCCCATCTCTCAAAGCCCGTACCCTTTTAACCTCCAAGCAACCCTGCGAACTGTATCGTGCTGCTCGCTACCGCCAGAATTAAGCTGCCGGCAAAAGTTTCGTTTCGCCAGCGATCATATTCTTTCATGCCGTCTGCATCCCCATCTTTGTTGCAAGCGAGGCCACGAGTGCGGAAAGCTCGGGGGAAAACCCCGCTCGGAACCTTCGCGCACGCTCTGGATCACGATCGCGGCCCCTTGCTGCAGATATTGAATTATTTCATTATCTGCTTTCGTTACTCGGTCCAATGATCGCCCGATGACGACAAAATCTTTCGTGTGGGACGGCGATGAGAAACGGCGGCAATGAAACGATTACACAAACGAGAGACCACCCGAAATGTGATGAGAAAGTCGTGCCACGGTCCCGACTCCGTCCCGTGTGCTTCCCCTTTTTTGGACGGATATCCTGCTGCTGCGAACCGCTCTGGGGTTTGCGTCTTGGCCCACTGGAATTGTGTTGTTTTTTTGTGTATGCCCCTGTCTTGTGCCTGCGGTAGGAGGTAAGGTTTGTGGGAGTTGGTGTGTCACGAAGGCGCTCAAATTGTGGTCACAGCTAATGGCGGACAATTTGAGTCGTTTTTGTGGCTTATGAAGTTGACAGCTGCAGTAATTGCATCGGTTTCTTGGGCATAAGGTGCCAAATCATGGTATCGTAATCGTGTTTTATTGGTTAAGCATCTTAATCGAGACCCTAAGGGTACACATTTGAACGTCATTTCGACAGTAACAATAGAATCTAGGTACTGTTAAACATGTCTAAAAATGTAGAAATCAGTGTGGAGAATATTATAACAGTTTAGTGCTATTTTGTTTAAATTTTTTATAATACTTTTTTAATAAAATTTGTCACACAATATGTTTTGTAAGTACCGCTTAAGGCATATTTGGCCACCTGATAAAACACAGGCGAGAAACTCTCAAATTATTATCACAACTACAACATCAATATCTATAGATATTTTCTTCTTGACGTAAGGATCTTCTAGCCCAGTGATTCCCTGAATGAGAAAAGATAGGGAACCAGTGTTCTAGTTGATGCTGGTCATTTCTGGCTTACTAGACTTATACCATGTAGTAGGTTAGTCAGGTTTGACTACGGGGAAGAGGTCCGAATAGAATTTGCATCTCGGTTCTGTCGTGCACAAATATTCCTGATTAGCACCTGGTCTAAGAGAGTGACAGATGGCAGATTCAGTTATTCATCAGATGAAATCAGATGCTCTAGAAAAACCTGTCAAACTCGTGAAAAAACCGCTATCAAACAAATAGTTTCTTATTGTTCATTCAACATTTAATTGCTACGCAACAACCAGGGGGATGGGCTTGCCTGGCTCTTATTTAACCTGGCGCTA